>JAVTVY010037092.1:0-163360 GCA_036873755.1 Hanleya hanleyi
ATCGATTACCAGATCATGATTGAAGATGCAGCCCTGTTTGTCCGTACGGTAGATTTGCAACAGGGCGTGTTGCTGGGTCACATGGAAGCCTTAGCGAAAAAACCAGCCATGTACCCCATCCGACGCGTACAGACCAAGGTATTCTCTGTGCCCACAGGTACGATGATGGCCAATCGTGAAAATTTATTTCTAGGGGATCTGCCTAAACGTCTTACCCTGGCGTGTGTGACCAACACCGCATTCAATGGAAATTGGGCTGAGAATCCGTTCAATTTTAAACATTTCAACATTAACTTTGTGGCACTGCACGTGGCCGGCCATCAAATTCCAGCCCGACCATTACAACCGGACTTTACTAAGGAAAACTATGTGCGGACCTACCTGAACCTGTTTACAGCTACAGGACAAAACAACCAGGACGAAGGCAATACCATCAGTCGAGACGACTTTATGAAGGGGTACACATTGTTCGCCTTTGACCTCACCCCTACCTTGGAACACGATCATCAACTGGCTTTGCTCAAGAAAGGAAACCTACGGTTGGAACTGCGTTTCTCCATCCCTGTACCCGACACTATTAACGTGATTTGCTACGCCGAGTTTGATAACGTCATCAGCGTGGATCACCAAAGAAACGTGCTGTGTGACTTTGCCACCTAAGATGGATACAGAGCAGCTGATGAGCATACTCCAGCGAGATCCCAAGATCCCCTTTCGAGGTGTGTTTCCACGCAATGCGTTTCCCACTCACTCCACCACCCCAGCAGCCTACATCCTGAATACAGACCCGAGGAGTGGACCCGGTGAACATTGGATAGCGGTGTACGTGGACACCCAAGGCCAAGGCGAATACTTTGATTCCTACGGACTTGCACCCCTCCATGCCGATTTGGTGAAATTCATGGACGTCTCTACGACAGAGTGGCGTTGGAATACGCAAAGATTACAAGGCCCCTTGAGTAGTGTGCGGACAGTACTGTGTGTTTTATCTCACTCACCGGAGTAGAGGACATTCACTGCCTACCATTGTACATATGTTTGATGATTATTGTCAAGCCGAAGACCGGGATGTCCTCGTCTATGACTGGACGGCCTCTCGTTTTAATGTGCATGCTCCATTTCTCTGGTTAACTTAATGTACTGTGCGCGCATCTTGTTTTATTATTGTTATGACGTTATATTGTTCTGACGTTGAATAAAATTGATGAAAAAACACAATAATGGGTTTTGACTTTCTCTCTCTTTTTATTTAAGTCAACAAGCAAGGATTAGACTATACAAATAGAATACAGGGTACAAATAGTAGAGGTATGTACACATAGAATAGTAGTAGTATATACAAAAAAAGTTTGTCAGAAGTAGGATTCGAACCTACGCAGGGTATCACCCCACCAGTACTTAGGACTGGCGCCTTAGACCACTCGGCCATTCTGACTTTTACAGTTTTATAACTCGTGTATCCACAGTTAATGTTCCACATTTTACAAGTCCAAGTAGGTAGTGCTCACACCGTCGGCCAATACTTTTCGTTTGGGGTAAAAGAAAGTAAAGGCGTCTCTTTGCTGGATATAGGTCCGCATCTGGTGGTCGACGACCCGGAATCCTCGGTTAGTGCCACTCGCACTGGCCTGGCTTTGCAATACATGCAGGTAGAGAGCTTTGTCTATGTTGGGATCGCGCCGGCTCATCCCTTTACAGCTAAATTTATTTTCCTCTCCACCATCTCTTCCGTAACAGTAGTAGTAGGTCTTGGAGGAGAGCGCAATCATAGCATCTCCACTTCACTCCAGCTTGAAGAGCCCGGGTGTCCGCTTGTCGTAGGTGTAGTGATCGCGTCGAGGTAACCTAGCTGCAGCCTACCGCTCTGTGGATCGAGGAGCCATGTAGGTGTATTATGATACGCTCCAACCGGATAGACTCGCTTGACACTGTTGTCACAGATTTTCTCGTGGCAATGTAAGCTGTAAGACCGGTTAAACACACGATGGCATTGGGCACAACTGAAAGACTGAGCGTACAGGCTAAAATTGGTAATGAGCGAAAAATGACTCACGCCATTGTCATCGAACACATTCACTTTCATCGTAGCAGCATACCGTTCTGTGGATCGACGAACCAATTCAGCCACAAAGGTACCGTCCTCCTCGCGTCGTAATCGATAAACAAAGATATTAATATCGAACAATGTTTCCACATCATCCAAATGCTTAAAGGGAACTCCACGGAAGTGCCGCTTATCCATGTCGTGCTGCTCTAGATATTCTTGCCAATAGCCATCGGCCACTGTGTCACAAGCCCGGGGGTGACACTCGTCCAGATGCACGGCCAAACACCGAAACAGACATTTCCGGTCTTTGTAGGGCCCCTTTTGTCCTGCTGTTAATCCATACAGGCCTTTTCGAAGAATCAACCACGGGGGAAGTTGTACAGGAGCACCGATCGGGTGATCTCGCATTTTCGTAACGAAAAATGTAACGTTAGTGACCATTTCCACAAGCCATTGGGTATTGGGGCGTTGCAGGCGGGCCCACTCCAACGGATCTAATGTAGTGAGTTGCTCGACCACCGGCTCCAGAGAAATCGCACCCGTGATGGTGAATGGCTGGTCAAACACATACGAATTGTTACTGGGATAGAAATACCGCAGTTGGTCCGTCTCTTTGTGCCGTAAGATATACCCAAATGTGACATTCAACTTATAGGCTGTCACCTGATCTTTGAAAATGTTCTCGGCATATGTAGTGAGATACGTGCGGTCCTCCAGCCGAAAATTGTATAAGTCCAAAAGAGGACGATCACGATGAAAACAATGGCGTATGGTAGCCCAGTGTCGTTGATAAATGGCCCTGACACGTACATCTTCAGGCAAGACTTCAACCGGAGGTGCGGCTGGGTCCAAGGGAAAATCCGCTCCACGTCTCATGCTTACTCGAGAAAAGTAAATGGATGACTGTGCTGGCTGCGTGGCCGACTGGCTGGCTGGCTGGGAGACAGGTCAGGTAAGTCAGATTGAATACACCCTCGCCCCTAAAAAATGAACTCTCCTTTTATAGACCATTGACCTCATTTGCATATTTTCAGCAGACAACAGACCGCCATCTTGAAAACGACCACCCCTAACCTACAAAAAACAAGCCACCATCTTGAATACGACCATCCCTAACACACACAAACAAGCCGCCATCTTGAAACACACACCCAAAGACCTCATTTGCATATTTTCAGCGGACAACAGGCCGCCCTGGGCATCGGGAAAGTGACAGGCTGGGGATATTGAAACACATATGCAAATGAGGGCTGGGCATCGGGAAAGTCACATGCTGGGGATCTTGAAAAGAACATATGCAAATGAGGGCTGGGGAAAAACCCATTACACACACAAACAAACCGCCATCTTGAACACGACCACCCGCCCATACTAAAACAAGCCGCCATCTTGAATCCAACGAGTGACATGCTGGGGATCTTGAAAAGAACATATGCAAATGAGGGCTGGGGAAAAACCCATTACACACACAAACAAACCGCCATCTTGAATCCAAACCACCCTCCCATACTAAAACAAGCCGCCATCTTGAATCCAAACCACCCTCCCATACTAAAACAAACCGCCATCTTGAATTCAAACCACCCTCCCATACTAAAACAAGCCACCATCTTGAATCCAAACCACCCTCCCATACTAAAACAAGCCGCCATCTTGAATCCAAACCACCCCTAACCTAGAAAAAACAAGCCGCCATCTTGAATATACCCAATGCACCCAATGACCTCATTTGCATATTTTCAAGATGGCGGCCTGTTTTTTCTAGGTTAGGGGTGGTCGGATTCAAGATGGCGGCCTGTTTTTGTAGGTGCGGTCAATTGTATTTTTTTCGCTCGTCCTCATTTGCATATTTTCAAGATGGCGGCCTGTTTTTTGTAGGTTAGGGGTGGTCGGATTCAAGATGGCGGCCTGTTGTTCCCCTGAAAATATGCAAATGAGGCGCGAAACAAGTGCAAGTGTCCGCACCTACAAAAACAGGCCGCCATCTTGAATCCGACCACCCCTAACCTAGAAAAAACAGGCCGCCATCTTGAAAATATGCAAATGAGGTCATTGGGTGCATTGGGTATATTCAAGATGGCGGCTTGTTTTTTCTAGGTTAGGGGTGGTCGTATTCAAGATGGCGGCCAATTGCACTTGTTTGACCCTTCATTTGCATATTTTCAAGATGGCGGCCTGTTTTTCTAGGCTAGAGTGGTCTAAAGTTGCGGCCTGTTTTTGTAGGTGCCGGACACTTGCACTTGTTTCGCGCCTCATTTGCATATTTTCAGGAGACAACAAGGCCGCCATTTTGAAACCGACCACCCTAACATACAAAAAACGACCACCCCTAACCTACAAAAAAAAGGCCGCCATCTTGAAAATATGCAAATGAGGACCGAAACAAGTGCAATTGACCGCCCTACAAAAACAGGCCGCCATCTTGAATCCGACCACCCTAACCTAGAAAAAACAGGCCGCCATCTTGAAAATATGCAAATGAAGGGTGAAACAAGTGCAAGTGTGCGCACCTACAAAAACAGGCCGCCATCTTGAAACCGACCACCCCTAACCTAGAAAAAACAGGCCGCCATCTTGAAAATATGCAAATGAAGGGTGAAACAAGTGCAATCGGCCGCCATCTTGAATCCGACCACCCCTAACCTAGAAAAAACAAGCCGCCATCTTGAATATACCCAATGCACCCAATGACCTCATTTGCATAAAACTCATTAACAGGCCGCCATCTTGAAACCGACCACCCCTAACCTAGAAAAAAAAACAAGCCGCCATCTTGAAAATATGCAAATGAGGACGAACGAAACAAGTGCAATTGACCTTGACCTACAAAAAAAAACAGGCCGCCATCTTGAATCCGACCACCCCTAACCTAGAAAAAACAGGCCGCCATCTTGAAAATAGGCAAATGAGGCGCGAAACAAGTGCAAGTGTCCTTGACCTACAAAAACAGGCCGCCATCTTGAATCCGACCACCCCTAACCTAGAAAAAACAGGCCGCCATCTTGAAAATATGCAAATGAAGGGTCAAACAAGTGCAATGGGCCGCCATCTTGAAGCCGACCACCCCTAACCTAGAAAAAACAAGCCGCCATCTTGAATATACCCAATGCACCCAATGACCTCATTTGCATAAAAGGCCACGCCCACTCATTTGCATAAACTCACGCATGCGCACGCCCACAAATGACGTCATCGCGCATGCGCAGTGAGGCGCTAAAAACTCCAGATGCTTACACCCTACTACTTGATTCATACTCAACATCTACAATCATGTGTATGTAGTGTACTGGTTGAACAGGTATGGGGTGATTCATACTCACCATCTACAATCATGTGTATGTAGTGTACTGGTTAAACAGGTATGGGGTGATTCATACTCAACATCTACAATCATGTGTATGTAGTGTACTGGTTGAACAGGTATGGGGTGATTCATACTCAACATCTACAATCATGTGTATGTAGTGTACTGGTTGAACAGGTATGGGGTGATTCATACTCAACATCTACAATCATGTGTATGTAGTGTACTGGTTAAACAGGTATGGGGTGATTCATACTCAACATCTACAATCATGTGTATGTAGTGTACTGGTTGAACAGGTATGGGGTGATTCATACTCAACATCTACAATCATGTGTATGTAGTGTACTGGTTGAACAGGTATGGGGTGATTCATACTCAACATCTACAATCATGTGTATGTAGTGTACTGGTTAAACAGGTATGGGGTGATTCATACTCAACATCTACAATCATGTATATGTAGTGTACTGGTTAAACAGGTATGGGGTGATTCATACTCAACATCTACAATCATGTGTATGTAGTGTACTGGTTGAACAGGTATGGGGTGATTCATACTCAACATCTACAATCATGTGTATGTAGTGTACTGGTTAAACAGGTATGGGGTGATTCACACTCAACATCTACACTCAGGTGTATCGAGTGGACTGGTTGAACAGGTATGGGATGACTGGTTTCACAGGTATGGGGTGATTCATACCCAATAGAACAAGCATCAAACAAGGACTTTCACGATGCTATTCTGAACAGATTTGTTTTCAAGCGAGATTCAATATACACAAAAGCATCAATAGCATTGGAGATCTATATGAAATTTGGCAACACAATATATCAGCAGCATATAGGTATTCCAATGGGTACTAATTGTGCACCCATGTTGGCTGACCTGTATCTGTTCTCTTATGAATATGACTATATGCAGGCGCTTTCAAAAACCGATCCATTCAAAGCCCGTTCCTTCTCATTCACCAAACGCTATATAGACGATCTTCTCGCTGTGGATAATCGCTATATAAATGACACAGTGAAGGATATATATCCACCTTCACTGGATTTGAAGGAAACTACAGGTAGCCCTACAGGCACATCTTATTTAGATCTCTATCTCTATAAAAATGAAGTGGGCATTCTCTCTCGTCGACTTTATGACAAAAGAGATGATTACAATTTCGACATCGTAAACTATCCCTTTTTGGATAGTAATATTCCAGTGGGACCTGCATATGGCGTATACATATCTCGCTTAGTAGCATTTGCTAGATCCTGTGTTAGATGTGATGATTTTAATCAACGTCACAAAACATTGCTGCAGAAACTTATAAAACAGGGCTATTCCACCAAGCGCCTCCACTCAAAGTTTCTCAAATTTGGCGATACATATCGCATGCTGATAGCAAAATACGAACGTAGCGTGCAAGATCTATGGCGCTACGTTTCGTAACTTGTGTCTAATTCCGCTTAACCCGGGGCTAGGGGCCGTATGAACCCATGTACTTAAAGATCCTCATGGTACTCATACAGGCACAATCAAAGCGTGACTGAGATACATCATTCTTTAGATGACGACCTTACAACGAATATTATGGATTAAGAATACTGATCAGCGATACGGATATGATATTTTTGGAACATCATGATGTCTTGCCGGCATCATTGAAAACTGTTGACCGCTTCTCTCTTGCAGGAAACAAGCCTATGTTTATGTATACTAAGATTGTCTTTTTTGAATTTGGTGCTAGTACTGTTATATGGAATATGAATAGGTCTTTGGATTATGGACGCGGATATTCTCTAATGGACGACGGCTGGATTATGAATGACGGACTAGACGCTTGTAATTCCATCAGGGACAGAAACGATAACCGGGAAGAATAACTAAAAGGACCGAGTTTGTAACAAGAATAAAGATATTGATTGCAATGCACATACATACGAATATATGGACCGCACTGCGGTGGTCTAATGGTTAGAGCGTCGGCCTCGTGAGCGGTAGGTACTGGGTTCGATCCCAGGCCGGGTCATACCTAAGACTTGAAAATGGAACTTGTTGCTCCCTCGCTTACGCTCAGCATTAAGAGGATAGAACAAGGACTGGTTCGCTCGGTGTCAGTATAATGTGACTGAGTGGGGTGTCATGTCTGCCTACGGTATGATATTTCAGTGGGACAGCACTATAAAATGGCAGCATTAGATCTGCTCTGTTACAAGTAGGTGCCCCTGTCCCTCCCCCTCCCCTCCCTTCCCTTCCCCGTCGTGATATAGCTGAAAAAATGTTGAAAGCGACGTTAAACCCTATTCACTCACTCACTCACTATTAGTTATACGTCGCCCTTCCGGGGTAATACGGGATGAGATTTGGTTTCTCTCGCCATATTTTTCCGAGGCGCAGCCGAGGAAAAATATGGCGAGAGAAACCAAATCTCATCCCGTATTACCCCGGAAGGGCGATGTATATCGAATTTATCATATCTCAGAGCATTAAGAATCACTTTGGACTTCAAGGCCGACATAATGGAACGGACTTCGATCGGACTTGCACTGGTTTCAGAACGATCCACAGCATGCACCGGAAAAAATGAACACAAAGACAAATGTATCATTTTTACAATCCTCATCTTTAAAACGTACTAAGGGAGGAGCAAAGATAACGATAACATATACTGTAATCCGTGAACAATGAACCCGCTTTCCGTGTGAAATACCGGTGATAAAGAATGAACAATCTAACTTCAAATTCAGCTTCATCTCTTATGTTCTATTCTGAAAATCAGAAACGTATAAAATACTGGAACATTAAGCTTAATCTCAATTTCATATTTAATATTTAATAGCCATCGACGAGTATAATATCTAGATTATATACCTTTTGTTAATAAATACATCGAAAGATCCGTTCTGGATTCACATCTGTTGCGTGGATATGTAAGTTTCAAATACACGTGTGAACTGTTACATTTCCATTCTGTCTATAATTCAACACCGTGTCACTCGACAGTGTCACTTGTGTCATGTTTCCATAACATCACACAGGAGAATTACAAGCGTCTAGTCCGTCATTCATAATCCAGCCGTCGTCCATTAGAGAATTTCCGCGTCCAACATGAACTGATTTAATTTACAGTTCGAGAGAAAAATCGGAAAAATCAAACTGTCCTGCACAATTTGGCAGAAGTATAGGTATTTGCTTCATTTTCGCACGATGATGTTGATTGCATTTATTGTGCAGTTATTGAACATTGGCGCTGAGGGATTTGCGGCGACCAGGATAGCTGTGGGAATGTCACACGATGTGGGCGGGACAGCGGTGCTGTCGAATTCACAAAACAGCTGATTAAGATCAAAATCAAAGTCGTCGGCATGGCGTCGGCAAAATCAAAGTCGCTCGTACATCCTGGGTGTGTAACACGGCCGACGTGGCATCATTTGACGTGGGTGCAGGGTACTGAGAAGATGATGTCACAGTTTCTGCAGGATGGGGTTTCACAAGAACATTTACTGGAAGTGTATGCGTACCGGTATTCGTCTTTCGGGTTGAACCCATCGTGTCAGGAAAGGCTCCTGACGCAACCGTGTGGCCCGTTTGCAGTTTCTCGCCATCACTTACTCGCTGGTAAACCGACAGCGACGAGACAGATCTGTGACCTGTGACAGCCATTATTTGAGATGCTGAATAGTTGTTTCTACCAAGGATGGTGATGCCGGTTGCTCGTATACTGTGGTTAGTGTATGGTTCAGAAAGTTTCAGACGAATGCCCAGGTTGGTCATGAAGGTTGCCAAGTGGTGCTTCCCAATAGGTTTGTTATAATACCAAACTTTATCGTCGTCGAGGAAACTATCAACCGGGTACTGCCACAAGCGATCACATTTAGGATGGAGTTTGGAGATATAACTTTCGAATGAAGCAACAGGACAGAACGGGAACCTTCTTCTTCAGGCATGAATCTGGTAACACCCTCTTTTTGCTGGGCCCGGCGATTTTTTGTGAGTTCATCCTCCTTTTTTTCACATACCTCTGCCCAGTTTTCGGGTCCCGCTTGATGATGAATGTGTTTTTTGTCATCTTTTCCATATTCTCCATTCCCCTTCTAAAGAAGAACAGACGTACATCGAACTGAACTTTATTTGCAAGCCCAGTTGGGGTTTTTGGGGACATGAGAACAGACTTTTAGAGTTTACAACGATCGGACTCGTTTATGGGCTCATAATGATCGGTGTCGCCTTTTCCAGATGCCTTCAACTCTGCAAGTGCGGTTTTGAAGCACTCGTTGGCTTCATTAAACTCCGAATTTCTAATCAAATCAAAAGTTTTCAAATACGGTGGGGCCTTCAGGTAACGATTCAGAGAATGTCGAAAGTTTTCGAGAGTGGATGTTTTGTACAATTCTCCGTCTTGTTTTCGGGCATCCAAATAAAAATGACTGAGTACCTCTGCTAACCTCTCGGCCGAGAATCCTTCGAATTCTTCACTCTGTCCCTTCTCTTTCAGGTAATACTTCAAAGTTCTGGCGGACGCTTTGTTCGATTTTTTTGTGTTGCTGGGAATAATATTAGCCCGCTTTTCAACAACTTCATCGTCCGTGTGAGACGCGAATCGTTTGCCTGATTCAGCCATTTTGTTTAGCAGACGATGGAATCTAGTGAACACCTGTTCGTTGCCCTTGGCGACGGGGGTATACGATATATATTCGACCAGCAAGTTGACAATACAGCATCACACATGAGGTCTGTCAGCCAATCAAAAGTCTACATGCTTCTCTGAGATATGATAAGTTAGAGTATGATTGTTGCAGTTCAACAAAAGTGACGATGGTGGTGATAACTATATGTGTAGTTGATAAAGTGCGCGTGTTCGAGCTCTACAACAACAACGGTCGGTACTGTACTGTGAGAGAATGGGTTGACGAGTCGGTGACGAAATCTAAGCCCAGAACTGGTTCACCACTGAAAACCATGAGAAAATCAAACACATGACCACAAGTAACTTCTGTGCCGCATTGTTTCCCACTCCGCCATGACAGTACTTGGTATGTGTTGCACTGGGGCACATCGACAGTATCACACCGAAGGGTGAGTAGGGATCCTGCAGACCACAAACGCTTAGGGCCTTTCTCAGATTATCCTCGGTGTAAGGGAAGGCAGCTGCCTCAATATTCACCTCGTGCCATCTATAATCGCTGCCATCTCGTGTCAATCCAGCGATATACTTTCTTCCAACTTCGGTTACCGTACGCATACAGGAATTCCTGGGTTCAATTTCTTTAATGGTGATGGTTTCGTTGATGACCTGGTGATCACCCTTGAGAATACAGGTCACCTTGAACTTGGCATCAACGATTTGCATATTTTCAGAACCTCCTGTGACCACGTGTCTAATATCAGTACCTATGACAACAATATCGTACATGAACAGTCTCTCTTCCATCACGTAACTTTGCCATCCAGGAACCATCACGCAGGCCCGAGACCCTTCCAAGAATAGATTCGCTGCAACAAGGATCATCCAAAGTTTCCCCATGTTAGGCTGTAGCTGTAAAGAACAAAATATTGATACTGAAATTTGGTAGAATCTAGGTCAGTGATTCTACCAAAATAACGATACTTAGGAACAAACTCACTTATAATGCAAGTGTCTAGTCCGTCATTTAATATTCAGCCGTCTTCCATTAAAGAATTTCCGCGTCTGAAATCCAAAGACCAACACAGCCAGAAAATATGTGATGACCCATCACCTTTTTATGGTGATAATACCACGTCATCACCCTTCAAAGGTGATGAATAAGTGTGATGGTCCATGTCGTCACTCATTTAAGGTAATGATCCTGTCGTCACCCTTTTAGTATGATGACCGTCACCCTTTTGGGGTGATGATTTAAAATTTTCACTCATTGTTGACCACCCTTTTAGAGTGATAGCTATCACCCTTTCAAGGTGATCGTGGAAAAGGGTGATGGCTCTAACTGATCACCTTTTTTGGTGATGCTGTCTCTTTTTCTGGCAGTGTATCTAGTTTTCGTTTTAGCCAACATAGAGGAAGCGACATGATCGGTGAGCTTACGTCGGGTAGTTTAATCTTAACTGGTCTCTTATGGGACACTGTGGGTGATATATCGGAAAATACTAAGGCCTTGAAAGCGTGCGTCATCCCGAGTCATGCGTGGGCAAAGTTTCCAGCAAATCTATCACCCTTGACCTGGACTGTGCATTGGTCTGCACTGTGCACTGCACTGGTTAACCTTTCTATCATCTACACGCGTGAGGCTAATGGATATATATCATGGATGGTGTAGGGTACCCAAATGTTGTATAGTGTAGAATTGGCTGTTAGCTGTTGAAATAGCTGGTTTCGTAGGAAGCACACTGGAAGCCACTTTATTTTGTAACCCCCCTGCCCAAACTACTGATTCGACCAAAATGCCAGAAATATGCGCAAATGTTTTGTGATTGTTTTATCATTTTCCCAGCATACAGCACTGATAAAATCTGTCCATTTTAATTAGACGTCTACTTTGGAGCTTGCCAAAAATTAGTAGCTAACGCCACATTAATTTTCAGTTTTACAACGTGTATAACAAACTGAACTGTACAACATTACAACCATAACTCCGTGATATTGATAATGTATCACGCTTGAAAGAATTTTGTAATTCTCTCCAAATCAAACTCCAAAATAGTTGTTTTCTGTACTCGACTGAATTGTATAGGGTGACGTAATATTCACTCTGATAAAGATCAATAAGTCCGTATGAGGTCACAGACGTATGTGCGGTGTTTAACATTCGGCAATTTGACTGAGCATGGGATATGAACAACACACCCACTGACCTATTGTTATTACTTTATCTGGCTTCTGTGATCTTCGTCCGTTTGAAGACTAATACACGAAAATTATGACGTCACGCCATTGAATTGATCTCCGGTACACGAAACAACTATTTTATAGAGTTATTTATACCGGTATGGATGGAGTTTCAAAGTTATTTCCAGTGTGATATATTATCAATATCAGGGAGTAATGATAGTCATTTTGTAGATTTCAGTTTGTTATACACCCTACAAAAAGAACATTTATGCGGAGCTAACTAGTGATGTTTGACAAGCTCCAAAGTAGTCGACTAATTAAAATTGATAGACTTTACTATTGGTGCTTCGTATTAATCTTCAATTTTTTAAATTATCAATCATTTTAGGTTTGCTAATTTGTCTCATACCATATTTAAATCCACAAAGAGGTTAACTGGAAAGTAACATCTAACTACGGTATTCGCCCAAGCAACATCTTACTGACAAAAGAAGTATTCACTGTTTCTTCATTAGCAAGATGTTCGTTCAGACATCTGCAACGACGCTCTATCAAACATTGAGATTGAATTTTATAATCCGAGACGAATGAGCAGATGGTCTAAGCCAAGTATTTCATTCAAGGAAAATGAAATGAATGTAAGATTTATACGTCGAAAGAGTGATATTCTCGGGTTCGCAAGGCATCAAATACCACCAACAGCCGGTTCATAAGGTCGCAATGTCTTTTGCAACAAAATTTGTTCATTTTTGGACAATCACGGTACATTCTGCGTTCAGGATATATAAGACATTTGTGTTTTCGTACAGGGTGCATACTTGGGTTTATATCTAACACCGGAAACACATTCCCTCTAAACGGTTGCCAGTTACAGGATTGATTTTCTGTTGTCAAAAGAGGCACCATGTTACACCGTTTGAAAAAGAAAGTATTCAATTTTAATTTTCCCATTTTGTCATTAAATCTGGTGAAAGCTAAATATTTTAAGTACGCACAGCCAGAATAAAGGTGATGAGTTAGAGCCATAACCCTTTTCTTATGATGGCCTTTAAAAATGCTGTCCATCAACTCTGAGCAGTTATTGTAAATTTAGCTCATCCCCTGGGTGATGAGGCAAAATCTTTAGCCTAAAAAGGTAATGGCCGTCACCATTTAAAGGCGATGGCTCTAACTCATCAACTCTTAAAGGTGAGGGCAAGGTTTGATCACCATGAAAGGGTGATGTGGCATCACCTCTTTTTCGGCTGTGAGACCACATTGCAACGAGCAGCGTATTAATCTTCTCACAACACGATTTTGAAATAAATGAGACAGAATTAAAGACGTTTTTGTCTAGAATATAATGTATATCATTCATGTAGGCAATTTAGTCTACTCAATGTGAATAAATTGAGGTGAAAACAACAAGAAATCGATTATTTTCATCAGAAGATGTAGGAGAAAGGAGTACTTTGGACAACCCTCTATGAAGATATATTGGCTATTTTGCATGACTATATGAAAGGGATCCAGATTGTTCCATAGAAAAGTGACTAACGGGAAAAAGTCTTCCCTGTCACTAGCCCAAACGTTATGCTATTCTTTTCTCGTGCATTCGCATTTAAGAAACTAATGATTGTATTTACGGAAAGGGGACAAAGATACGTACCTAATCATCAGCTTGGTGAAGCTAAGTATGTATGAGATTAAGTGTATAGCTGCTGCCATTAAGCTTCACGGTGCTATTGGAAACAATGGCATTTTGAAAAAAAACGCAAAGATGTGATGACTGTGGAACAGATGTGAAATTACAAACATTTGAGGGAGGGAGGGAAGGGAATTTGGCTTAATGTCACACTCAAGTTTGTTTCACTCATATGGTGACAGTCAGTTTGGTTGGTGGAGAAAACCGGAGTACCCGGAGAGAACCACCGCCCTTCGGCAAGTAACTGACAAACTTTCACACATGGACCAGCTGGGCTCGAACCCGTGCCGGTTCAGCGGTGTGAGGCCGAGCCCTCTACAAACATTTGATGTCGAGCTACTGTTACATAACGTGGTCACAGTTGTTGTGGATGTTTTAGAGCTAGTAGTTTGCAATAATTCACTCATTTTCCGTTGCCTCAGAATAGACGGTTTCCGCGCATAGCTCCCGACACTGGTTTCATTTCTGTGGCCTGTAACAGACATCAAATCAATGATAGACACACCCGCCTCAAGCAGAACCGTGGCAGTTGTTGATCTCAAACAATGGTTGCTGCAACGGCGACTCAAGATTGCATCGTAATACCGGTATATTTTGAAGCTGATTTTTTCTTATATCTAAACGTTTTTTCTTGTGATGTATTTATTTATGACTTGATTAATAATATAAAACGAATTTAATACCTTTAAATATCCGTATTCCCCATTTCGTTTGCCTGTCGGTCCCTAGTTCATTTCGTTTGTTAGCCAGATCTCTTAATTTCTCATCGTCATCGGAGGAAAATCTACCTTTGTTCAGCTGATCACACTCGTGATGTGTCTCATTTAAAAACAGCAAGAAGAGATTCATCATATGAGTCTCTCATGAACTCTTCGATCTCCGCTTCTCTAGATAATTCATATCTGAAAGCACGTCTTGTTTCTCCTGTTGATCTGTTTCTTATGTGTAACACTCGTATGTCCCAATAGGTTTGCAAATATCTGCGATTATACATTTCCTGCCTGTAAAATAAACTAAAGTTCCTACTTGCAGGGTATCCATTCTATTTGTTTATTCGATTGTATAGGCAGACGAGACTTTGTCCTGCCATTTATCACCTGCCCTGTAAAATGGATTCTCCCGAGTGAACACCTGTGCGTGTCAAGATCACGGGTGTAGATTTCATACGTCACAAAGTTCTTAACCGTGCTAAATCGTCTAATAATTGCACGGTTATCAGTGTGTAATAGGTGTAAGTGTTATGAAATCGCCATCATTGCAGATAAACACATCAACAGCCGGTCGGTATGAAATTTAACGTTATTCTGAAATCGCCCACCTTCATTGATGAAAATAATGTATTTTAATTATTTTCCCATGACATGGTATGGCGTTCCCTGGGTTGACGATGTGTCAAGGGTCTAAATAAGCTTACAAGCTTTCGGTCGCTGTCGTGTTTTACATCTGGGATAAAGTATTAGACTGTCATATTGTATTACATGCAATAGAAGAAAACTCGTACATGACAATCAGGCTGTATATAAATCCGCTGTAGAGCAGACCATCTTCGTAGCTGCTGGGTTCTGTAGGAATCATTATATTATATTATATTATATTCCTATGGTACCTACCTTGATTTTTGTGTGTAAGTCTACAGGTTCTTGCTAATATGACTCTGGATCAGTTGGTTATCACAGATTGTCGCTTTCATTTATACAGTTTGGCCCAGTTGTGTAAGTCTGGCCCACAATGAGGTTTGTCAATACGTGTATGTGTGTACCAGGTACCTGTGTTGAATATCACGTCACACTAGAACGATTACACTAACTGCCAATGAACTGCTGATGATTGTTGATATCCTATTTTCGTTGGTTAATACATAGCTACGAGTTGATCCTGATCCATTTCAAAAGAGAATAACAATTTTGTACCAAACTTGGCAAACCCAAGGAAATACCTACAAAAGTGTTCATGTGAAAGGGCTTAGTACCCGCATGTTGTTTTGTGTGGTTTATTTTTCATGCTGTGTCTCAGGTAAATCGACTAATCGCAATTGATCTATCTACCTGAGACACCGCCTCAAAAACACAGACACATGGAAGTGAGGGCAAAGATATTTTGAGCCAATACTTCCAGTGACATCGGGATAAAGTTATTAAATGGGCTGACAGACTAATGAAGTATTTGTTGAGTGCTTGCCCCTGCTCTCAAATACCGTTATCTATGGGGCTCCATTTCGGTCATTTTTGCGTCGCGCGTCGCAGGCGACGGGAAGGGCGACGTCTTAGGGTAGGAATACACCAGAGCCGTCATCGCAATGCGATTCGCATATGCGTTGTCGCAACAAATTGAACACGTTGCAAAAAGAAGTGGTGAACACACTATTCGCATTGCGTTGAGTATCGGTTGCGTTATAGCTTTGCGTTGCCGTTGGAATTGGGAATTTTCCATTTTTTGACGCGCTGCACAGGCCTACGCATTGCCTTTGGAAGGTCAAGGACATTATTATGCACACTTTGCGCCTACTTGGTGCTGAATTACCATACGTTATGTTATTTAAATTAGGTATAGGCATATACGCAGCCTCCATCGCAGCCAAAAGACGCATATGGTGAATGCACGGACAAATGCGTTGTCGCGAGCGTTGCCGCCTGCGCCAACGCAACCATGGCAACGGCTCTGGTGTATTCCTACCCTTATAGATAGAACGCGACGCGACGTCGCCCGTCGCGTCGGATTCTTATAATGTTAAGAGATAGCACGCGACGCGACGTCACCGTTCCCCCTTCCCGTCGCGCGTCGCGCTACCCTTCGCGTCGTCTTCTGGTATTTTAGGACAAAATCGAGCTGCGCATGCTTAGGAAGCAGCTATTACGATGTGGATCGTATGGTGCGGTCGCCATTTCATGAATGAGTTCAACATCTATCGATGAAGGTAATGTCGGCGTAAATGAATAATGATTATCCTGCATTATCGTATAGCTTTTAAACGGTGTTAAATGCTAGTCCATGCTTGGAATGATACCTGTTATAAAATTATTTCTCGGAAAGTTTTCAACTCGCTGTGTTGTACTGTACACATTATATTTTCGCTTCCAAAAGATACGCAATTCCCTACATCCGCATATCGTCTTGAAATTCTTTATTCCCGTCGGATTTACGCGTGAATGTGCGTGTGGCTTTCATGTGTTATTTTATGTGTTTGTGTGTTTTCATTTTTCAGATGTCCTAACAGTATACCTCCTCATGTGAACAAATTGACCAGAGCGTTGAAAATAGCCTTTTATTTACTGTTGTCCAACAGTGTATAGCGGTACTCAACCTGTCACGTCTTGACAGATTGTAGTGTAGATATATCTATAAGCTTTCAATTTAGCGGAAAGATATAGTCCTATAGCTCTCAAAAAAGAATTATGATGGAACTGAAGTTATTTTACTGTGAGAATCTACTCTTTCTAAAAATTGATTGAAGAATATTGTACTTCTGCCCTCTTCGAATTATCCGGCATTTCGTCCTGAATTTTAAGTTCAATTGTCGTCAAACGTCTATAGTACGATGGTGGAAATGCAGGATGATTTGAAGAGTACAGAAGTATTAATATTCTTCAACCAATTCTTAGAAAGAGTAGAAATAGCAAAATTCTCACAGTAAAATAATTTCAATTCCATCATATTTTTTTTCTTTTTGAGAGCTATAGGACGACGGGACCTATCTCTAACTTTATAAGAACGCAAAGCGACGCGCGACGGGAAGACGTCGCCTATCGTGTCACGTTGATGAAAGCGATGCGCGACGGAAAGGGCGACGTTGCGGGCGACGTCGCTTGCGACGTCGCGTTTAAAAAGTGCGACGTCGCGTTCTATCTCTTAACATCATACGAACGTGACGCGTGTCGCGGGCGACGTCGTGGGCCTGCGACGCGCGACGCAAAAATGGTCGAAATAGAACACCATAGTTATGGCGGCATATACTCATAGACTCCAAGCAGCCTGCGCTTACAGTTAATGTAGTTTAGACTGTGAGTTTGTCAGTTCTCAACGATGAATATCTGTATAGATTTGTACGTACCATTAAAACATGGCAGTGTGACTTTAACGTCACAGGACCTGTGATATGATTTTAGTACTCATATGAACAGTCACAATCAAAGCGTGACTGAGATACATCCTTTTTTTTAGATGACGACTCTATAACGAATATTATGGATTAAGAATACTGATCAGCGATACGGATTTGATATTTTTTGAACATCATGATGTCTTGCCGGCATCATTGAAAACCGTTGACCGCTTCTCTCTTGCAGGAAACAAGCCTATGTTTATGTATACTATGATTGTCTTTTTGAATTTGGTGCTAATACTGCTATGTGGAAAATGGAATAGGTCTTTGGATTATGGACGCGGATATTCTCTAATGGACGACGGCTGGATTATGAATGACGGACTAGACGCTTGTAATTAAGTGTGTACTTGAGAGATGACTTGGGGGCCCTATGTGCTACCGTGACAGAATTTATATAGCAGTGTTTAATTGACAGTGAGTACTACTAACTTTCTCAGATGTCACCGTTGGTGAGTCATTAGCGTAGCAACTATTATCGCCCTCAGTTTCTATTACCCTGGACATTTATCAGCCCAGCAGTACAGCACGAGGTCACCAATCCAAGTCTAGACCGGGCTCAAAGTCGCTTAATTTTGGTGATTTAACGAGAACCGGTGTGTCCAGCGTGACATGTTGTATCAGGAAACCTTCAAAAGTCACGGTGAAACATACAGCCAAGGGTTCCGATGGGCATGACAGTACACTCGCTGAGCCATCAATAAATAATAAAATAATAATTATAAATCAAACTTTCATCAGAATTCGGTCAGTCCAGAACTTGTTGGTAACAATACCCTAATGCCCTAATGCAACGGATCTCCTTATTTTGCCGACGAAAGGGTTCGGATGGACTGACTGACTCACTCACTGACTCACTCATTACCGGACAATTTGCAAATGGTAATGGAAAATTTATCTGTGTGTGCATTTGAACATTTTCAAAAAGGTAAAAATGGCCTCTCTTCTCTGCATCAGGTAAGACAGCGACACTCGTCGGTGACTGAGCAATACCAGCAACCCAGTAAAGCGACCCTAATAGGGGGGTGAGGGATTTGGCTTAATGTCACACTCAAGTTTGTTTTACTCATTTGGTGACAGCCCGTTTGTTTGGTGCAGAGAGAACCACCGCCCTTCGGCATTTAACTGACAATCTTTCGGTGGCGGTAATATAACATCTTATCATATCTCAGAGAAGCATGTAGACTTTTGATTGGCTGACAGACCTCATGTGTGATGCTGTATTGTCAACTTGCTGGTCGAATATATATCGTATACCTCCGTCGCCAAGGGCAACGAACAGGTGTTCACTAGATTCCATCGTCTGCTAAACAAAATGGCTGAATCAGGCAAACATTTCGCGTCTCACACGGACGATGAAGTTGTTGAAAAGCGGGCTAATATTATTCCCAGCAACACAAAAAAATCGAACAAAGCGTCCGCCAGAACTTTGAAGTATTACCTGAAAGAGAAGGGACAGAGTGAAGAATTCGAAGGATTCTCGGCAGAGAGGTTAGCAGAGGTACTCAGTCATTTTTATTTGGATGCCCGAAAACAAGACGGAGAATTGTACAAAACATCCACTCTCGAAAACTTTCGACATTCTCTGAATCGTTACCTGAAGGCCCCACCATATTTGAAAACTTTTGATTTGATTAGAAATTCGGAGTTTAATGAAGCCAACGAGTGCTTCAAAACCGCACTTCCAGAGTTGAAGGCATCTGGAAAAGGCGACACCGATCATTATGAGCCCATAAACGAGTCCGATCGTTGTAAACTCTACAAGTCTGTTCTCATGTCCCCAAAAACCCCAACTGGGCTTGCAAATAAAGTTCAGTTCGATGCACGTCTGTTCTTCTTTAGAAGGGGAGTGGAGAATATGGAAAAGATGACAAAAAACACATTCATCATCAAGCGGGACCCGAAAACTGGGCAGAGGTATGTGAAAACAAAGGACGATGAACTCACAAAAAATCGCTGGGCCCAGCAAAAAGAGGCCTAGGGTGTTACCAGATTCATGCCTGAAGAAGAAGGTTCCCCGTTCTGTCCTGTTGCTTCATTCGAAAGTTATATCTCTAAACTCCATCCGAAATGTGATCGCTTGTGGCAGTACCCGGTTGATAGTTTCCTCGACGACGATAATGTTTGGTATTATAACAAACCTGTTGGGAAACACCGCTTGGCAGCCTTCATGACCAACCTGGGCACTCGTCTGAAACTTTCTGAACCATACACTAACCACAGTATACAAGCAACCGGCATCACCATCCTTGGTAGAAACAACTATTCAGCATCTCAAATAATGGCTGTCACAGGTCACAGATCTGTCTCGTCGCTGTCGGTTTACCAGCGAGTAAGTGATGGCGAGAAACTGCAAATGGGCCACACGGTTGCGTCAGTAGCCTTTCCTGACACGATGGGTGCAACCCGAAAGACGAATACCGGTACGCATACACTTCCAGTAAATGTTCTTGTCAAACCCCATCCTACAGAAACTGTGACATCATCTTCTCAGTACCCTGCCCCCACGTCAAATGATGCCACGTCGGCCGTGTTACACATCCAGGATGTACGAGCAGAAGGCCATGCCGACGACTTTGATTTTGATCTTAATCAGCTGTTTTGTGAATTCGACAGCACCGCTGTCCCGCCCACATCGTGTGACATTCCCACAGCTATCCTGGTCGCCGCAAATCCCTCAGCGCTAATGTTCAATAACTGCACAATAAATGCAATCAACATCATCGTGCGAAAATGAAGCAAATACCTATACTTCTGCCAAATTGTGCAGGACAGTTTGATTTTTCCGATTTTTCTCTCGAACTGTAAATTTAAGTCAGTTCATGTTGGTCCTTCTCCTGTGTGATGTTATGGAAACATGACACAAGTGACACTGTCGAGAGACACGGTGTTGAATTATAGACAGAATGGAAATGTAACAGTTCACACGTGTATTTGAAACTTACATATCCACGCAACAGATGTGAATCCGGAACGGGTCTTTCGATGTATTTATTAACAAAAGGTATATAATCTAGATATTATACTCGTCGATGGCTATTAAATATTAAATATGAAATTAAGATTAAGCTTAATATTCCAGTATTTTATACGTTTCTGATTTTCAGAATAGAACATAAGAGATGAAGCTGAATTTGAAGTTAGATTGTTCATTCTTTATCACCGAAGCCCACCGGTATTTCACACGGAAACCGGGTTCATTGTTCACGGATTACAGTATATGTTATCGTTATCTTTGCTCCTCCCTTAGTACGTTTTAAAGATGAGGATTGTAAAAATGATACATATGTCTCTGTGTTCATTTTTTCCGGTGCACGCTGTGGATCGTTCTGAAACCAGTGCAAGTCCGATCGAAGTCCGTTCCATTATGTCGGCCTTGAAGTCCAAAGTGATTCTTAATGCTCTGAGATATGATAAATTTGTTATACATCGCCCTTCCGGGGTAATACGGGATGAGATTTGGTTTCTCTCGCCATATTTTTCCGAGGCGCATGGCGAGAGAAACCAAATCTCATCCCGTATTACCCCGGAAGGGCGACGTATAACTAATAATATACTCACTCCATGATACCGATGCTATATTCGACAAGTATATGCCCGTGGTTGAGCGTAAGGCGTCATAGATAGTCTGTGAAAAAGCTTCATCTATCAGTCGCGCTGAAAAATTCTTAAATGAAATTAACCCTATCTGGCCTGGGCTTTTTGGGACGTATCCTGGCTTGGGGGGAGGGGGGGGGGCGAACTGGCCTCCCCCCTAATTATTTTTCTTACCCCTTGAGCTAGGGAGCTGAAACTTACCACACAATACCCTTGGGTCAAGATCTACCAGAAAATGTAAAAAAACTCCAAGATGGCCGCTTTGATGACGTCACAGTGACGTCATTTTCAAAAACGGCATGTTTCGGTCGGATTTTCGGAATTTTTTATTTATGCAATTTCTCCGAAAAACTGCATGATAAATTAGTAATTATTAATGTGATGTGAAATGAAATAGTTTTTGCCTACTTTCCGTCGCGGAAAAGCAAAAATTGTGAAGAAATATGACAAAAACATCACTTTTCTTGAATCCCACGTGGACGCCATCTTGAATTTACCCATGATCCCCTGCTCGGAGGGTTATGCAAATAGGCTCAAAATGATCCAAATATGATAAGCTATAAAGTCAAGGAGTTCCAGCTCTCCATTTTTTGTCGTTCCGGAGATAGCGCAAAAGGTTTGGTAGAGAGGCCATTTTAGCCCCCCTCCTCCCACCCCCTCAGGCCAGGTAGGGTTAACACTTCTAGTCAGAGGCGGTTTTGAGGTCACCCACATCCATTGTACATGGGTATCTCAATTACAATACATATAAGGGAAGTGGGAAGAGGTGCCGACATACTGACAGAGCCACATGACTTCACAGTATAGTCTTCTGGTTAACCTATTCTAAAGCACATACGTGTTGTATCTCAGGTACGCTTTTATTGTACCTGTTCATGTGGCAACTTGGATGATATGATCACACGGCCCCTATAGCACCGGCATAAGCGTTATTAGATACAAATCTAGAGAGCTATGATGGAAATGCTCTGATAACTCGTATATTGGTAATTGGTGAGCTGGTTCGCTGTGACAACTCGTACACTGGGGATTGGTGAGCTGTATCGTCGTCAGATGAAAATGACGGCATTTAACACACAAGACTAGTCTGTGAGGCCCGATGTCGACCCAGCATCAACTTCCCACAAATGCCAACATATATCAAAGACCAAAAGGTCTGTACATGGGCGGGCCTCGGGGACGAATCATCCACCAGCAGAATCTCGCCATATACAGGTAAAACCGACAACACACGCCGACCGATGTTTGAATTCCTGTTCACCAACTGTGAATTAGTCTGTAGTTTATCAAAAGCTTGTCGATTTAATCAACGTCACACATGTACGGCACTCGGCACGGTCAGATACTATAATAGGATGTAGTGACCTCGACTCGCACTGCTATGAAGCCACATTGGCATCAATGTTGAAAGCTCATATCACCCCGAAATTCCGAACAGCGCATGTCAGCTATATGACTACCATTACGATGGAGATCAGCTTGAGACGAAAAACCAGGGGAAACACCTCAAATTAGAAGAGACCTTTCGGGGGTGGAATCAAGTGAATATCCATTTCCTTTGGATATATACTTCATCTCCTGACAAGGGAAAAATACAACGAAGACTATGTGAGCGGAAACACATCCTATAGCATGTGGTGTGTCTCACGCGCGGCAGATCACGGCTTACACCGGGGCGGTGCGAAATCCTTACACCATTATTGCGCGAGATACTATGATTTCGACGGAATAGACCGAGCAGTCGCGAATGACATGTACGGCTCAACATTTTCTGTTCTGGAATAGGAACATATGGGTTACCAGAAGCAAATTAACTAACAGTGTCAATGGCACTGGTCAAACAGCCTATACCACCTGCCTCTAGCACAGTTGCTTCACACGCAAGACGAAATGCAAAGGCGCCACATAGGGTATCATGGGTATGACTAATTGTGTAGGCTTCATAGACTTAGAATTCAAATTCTGCGCGAACACGACACATATACCAATCTTACTGCGCAATTACGTCACATCACGTGCTTTGTTAGTCCAATGAAAGGATGCAGACTTGTAGATGATCTGCTTCTGAGGTTATCCTTTCCAGTATCTACATATACGAGATTAATCTAAGGACACACGAGGGCCCATTCAGAAACTACTTTCGGCAGCTAAGCCACATAATATGAAAATCCCCGGTCTAATTCCGCAATAATCTCGTGGTTTGCGTCAGTCACTTAAGCCATCGGTTGGATACTCTATTCGCTTGAAATACTCATTCCAAAATACGTTTCAAATGTTATGGATGATTGTCTTGTTTGTAATGAAATATATTTTATTGAAAGTCGTACGAAAAGCATCAGATTTTCCTGATTCCTTGAATCTGAACTTCGCCGGATCAAGGCCGGAAAATATACCATAAGGTATAGGCTATCACTCCGTATTACCGGTGAAAGTCGATTCCCAAGCTGTCTTATTGATGATGTAGGGGACCCAAATGCTACAAATTCTGAATTCTATTCTAAAGTTTGTCCGCCCATCTGTGTTAGCATAGCAAACAACACGGAACGGGATATCCCCAACTGGATATGATTACTACATGAGTTCATGTGACTGACCTGTCGGTGATTTATTACATCAGGTTTTTTTTGCTTTGTTTCCTTCTTCAGAGTTGAATCTCCATGACTTCTGTTCCCAAAATATTGAACTTCCCCAACCATACCAGGTGCTTTGTTTGCAGTTTCGGGGGACACTAGTACTGTGTAAATGTATTTCAGGCAAAACTGTAGTTGCCCATCTGTCCGAGGAAAAAGACTATCCTCAAAGAGTAGACAACATTCTAATTTCTTTGCAGCCTGGGTATGACAGAGCTGACCGTCAAGATCCGAAGCTATGAAAAGGGTAGAATCTGACATTCCCGGTAGTAAAGAATATTTATCTTTCAATCCTTTCGATAATTCTTGCTTCAAGATAATTAACCGCGCCCAATCGCTCGCAACGCTGCAGACTGAAAATAACGTCGTAGTCGATGGCATCCCCCGTCCGAGATCGACCGATTCAATGTAGAGTACAAAGGCTTTGAAAGTGAGCCAGCAACTATTAACAACGACGAGCAACGGACCTCTTAAGATTGTGTCCTACAACAACGAAAGTATTCGATGTTTTATTCGTAAAGCGTTGTGGACTGAAATCAGAAGTTAATGACTATGAGTTCTACAAATTTATTTCTACTTGGTATCTTGACATTTGGCGAAACAAAGATGACTAAATACAATGAAATTGAAATTCCAAATTACCATGTTATCCCAATACCTAGACGGCAAAAGACTAAGGCTGCATCCGGTGGCCTTCTTGTTGGTATTAGGGGAGAATGATATCCGGACCGTGATGTTACTGACATTGATTGGGAAAATATTAAGCAGATTCCTATGAAATCAAAAATTACAGCCACAGGACATGGTAAACACGTATATAAAAGTTTGTTTATTCTCCAAGAAGGGTCAAGTTATTAAAACCACATTATATTTAGAGGTTTAATGGTTCTTCCTTGGGAAATAATCAAATTGGGGAGATTTCCCTAAAATACGAAGCCGTTTTTGAAGCAAAATGTCATTTCATTCCTGGCGTTAAGAGAAGTCGTTAAGAAGTATTCTGGTATGTGTTTGGAGTTCAATAGCATCAATAGAATTGGGGATGAATCAAAGTTTCCCATCAGGGTCAGAAACGATAACCGGGAAGAATAACTAAAAGAACCGAGTTTGTAACAAGAACAAAGATATTGATTGTACAATGTACAGAGTATGAGTATGAGAGTATGAGTAATAGACATGATGAACTGGTGTGATAACAGGGCATCAACTGTACCACATGGGTAGTTGTTTGATAACAGGGCATCAACTCTACCACATGGGTAGTTGTTTGATAACAGGGCATCAACTCTACCACATGGGTAGTTACTGTATGACATCTCGGTGAAAACATAGAACCCCCTTCCGTTACAGTTCAACAAAAGTGACGATGGTGGTGATAACTATATGTGCAGTTGATAAAGTGCGCGTGTTCGAACTCTACAACAACAACGGTCGGTACTGTACTGTGAGAGAATGGGTTGACGAGTCGGTGACGAAGTCTAAGCTCAGAACTGGTTCACCAGAAAATAAGACACATGCCCACAAGTAACTTCTATGCCGCATTGTTTCGCACTCCACCATGGCAGTTCTTGGTATGTGTTGCACCCGGGCAAATCGACAGTATCACACCGAAGGGTGAGTAGGGATCCTGCAGACCACAAACGCTTAGGGCCTTTCTCAGATTATCCTCGGTGTAAGGGAAGGCAGCTGCCTCAATATTCACCTCGTGCCATCTATAATCGCTGCCATCTCGTCTCAGTCCAGCGATATACTTTCTCCCAACTTCGGTTACAGTACGCATACAGGAATTCATGGGTTCAATTTCTTTAATGGTGATGGTTTCGTTAATGACCTGGTGATCACCCTTGAGAATACAGGTCACCTTGAATTTGGCATCAACGATTTGCATATTTCCAGAACCTCCTGTGACCACGTGTCTAATATCAGTACCTATGACAACAATATCGTACATGAACAGTCTCTCTTCCATCACGTAACTTCGCCATCCAGGAACCATCCTGCAGGCCCGAGACCCTTCCATGAATAGATTCGCTGCAACAAGGATCATCCAAAGTTTCTCCATGTTACGCTGTGGCTGTAAAGAACAAAATATTGAAGTGAACTTTTGTAGAATCTAGGTCAGTGATGCTACCAAAATAACGATACTTAGGAACAAACTCACTTATAATGCAAGTGTCTAGTCCGTCATTTAATATTCAGCCGTCTTCCATTAAAGAATTTCCGCATCTATAATCCAAAGACCTACACAGCCAGAAAATATGTGATGACCCATCACTTTTTTATGGTGATAATGCCTGGTCATCACCCTTCAAAGGTGATGAATAAGGGTGATGGTCCATGTCATCACCCATTTAGGGTGATGGCCCGGTTGTCGCCCTTTTAGTATGATGATCGTCACCCTTTCGGGGTGATGATCTAAAATTTTCACTCATTTTTGACCACACTGTTAGGGTGATAGCCATCACCCTTTCGAGGTGAAATGGTGATGGCTCTAACTGATCTCCTTTTTTGGGTGATGCCGTCTTTATGTTTTTCCGGCCGTGTATCTAGTTTTCGTTTTAGCGAACATAGAAGAAGCGACATGATCGGGGAGCTTACGTCGGGCAGTTTAATTTTAATTGGTCTCTTATGGGACACTGGTGATATATCGGAAAATAGTAAGGCTTTAAAACCGCGCGTCATCCTGAGTCATGCTTAGGCAAAGTTTCCAGCAAATCTATCACCCTTGGCCTGGACTGTGCACTTGTCTGCACTGTGCACTGCACTGGTTAACCTTTCTATCATCTACACGCGTATGGAAGGCCAAATGTCCAAATAATCAGAAACTCACAGTTATTGAATCGAAAACTTAAGTTTTCAAACAGAAACTTAAGTTATCAAAGAGAAAACCATGATTTTTGAATCGAAAACTTAAGTTTACGGTTGAAAACCTAGGTTATCTACCACATAATCCCGAGTTTCTCTTTCCTTAACCTCGAGTTTCTATTTCTCAACACCGACAATCACAGTTGTCACTAGAAAACTTAAGGTATCGAACCGAAAACCTAGGTTTTCGAATTGATAACTTAAGTTTACGGTCGAAAAACTAGGTTATCTAGCAGACAACCTCGAGTTTCTCTTTCAATTTCGAGTTTCTCTTTTATCTTTGGACATTCGTGTAGAAGACTTAAGTTATCAATCGATAACTTAGGTTTTCGAATTTGCGATTGTCGTAAAGTGAAACTCGACTAACTAACTTCGAGTTTCGATATCCGGGTACTAAAGGGTTCGCGCCCTTTTTCTTAGTTGACTGATCAAAACGTCAGACAGAACCACACAATCAACATGTATTCAACAAAAGGGTTACTGAGATTATTTATTCAATGTAGACTATCCTGTATGACCGAGCCTAGTTTATGCAAGCATTATCAAAGACTGGGTGTTGGTACTCAGAACTAGGCCTTTAATCAGTTTAATAGCTATAAATTCAGCTATCCGGTCAAGCTGACTGACCGACATAAGACATGTCAATGTAATTCACACCAGCAAATGTAGATAGCTACGTTCGAGAATACTTCGGTGACACACATGCTGTCTCTGGGTCAACAGCGATTAATACAGGCAGTGAATGTTATATCAGTGATTCCGCATAATTAATTTCGCACCTGCATTTCTGATTGGTCAACAATCGGAAAAGGCGCGAAACCCAGAGTACCCGGATATCGAAACTCTAAGTTAGAAAGTCGAGTTTCACTTCACGACAACCATCAATTCGAAAACCTAGGTTATCGACTGATAACTTAGGTTTTCTACACGAATGTCCAAAAATAAAAGAGAAACTCGAAATTGAAAGAGAAACTCGCGGTTGTCTGCTAGATAACCTAGGTTTTCGACCGTAAACTTAAGTTATCAATTCGAAAACCTAGGTTTTCGATTCGATAACTTAGGTTTTCTAGTAACAACTATGATTTTCGGTGTTGAGAAATAGAAATTCGAGGTTAAGGAAAGAAAACTCGGGGTTATGTGGTAGATAACCTAGGTTTCCGACCGTAAACTTAAGTTTTCGATTCGAAAACCATGGATTTCTCTTTGATAACTGAAGTTTTCTGTTTGAAAACTTAGGTTTTCGATTCAATAACTGTGATTTTCTGATTATTTGGACATTTGGCCTTCCATACACGCGTGAGACTAATGGATATATATCATGGATGGTGTAGGGTACCTAAATGTTGTATAGTGTAGAATTAGCTGTTATAGCTGTTGAAATAGCTGGTTCCGTAGGAAGCACACTGGAAGCCACTTTATTTTGAAACCCCCTGCCCAAACTACTGATTCGACCAAAATGCCAGAAAAGTGCGCAAATGTTTTGTCAGTTTTTTTTATTATTTTCCCAACATACAGCCTTACAGAATCTGTCCATTTTAATTAGACGTCTACTTTGCAGCTTGCCAAAAATGAGTCGTTAATTTTCATTTTTGCAACGGGTATAACAAACTGAACTCTACACGCTTGAAAGAACTTTGTAATTCTCTCCAAATAAAACTCCAAAATAGTTGTTTTCTGTACTGGACTGAATTGCATAGGATGACCTCGTAATGTTCACTCTGACAAAGATCAATAAGTCTGTACGTAGTCATAGACGTATCTGCCATTTAACATTCGGAAATTTGACTGAGCATGGGATATGAACAACACACCCACTGGCCTATTGTTATTACTTTATATGGCTTCTGCGATCTTCGTCCGTTTGAAGACTAATACACAACAATTATGACGTCACCCCATTGAACTGATCCTCGAACACGAAACAACTATTTTAAGGAGTTATTTATACAGGTATGGAGCGAATTAGAAAGTTATCTCCAGTGTGATATATCATCAATATCAGGGGGTAATGATAGTCATTTTGTAGAATTCAGTTTTTTATCCACCCCCCCCCCCTTCCCCCTCCCTTACAAAAAGATCATTTATGCGGAGCTAACTAGCAATGTTTGACAAGCTCGAAAGTAGACGACTAATTAAAATCGATTGACTTTAGTACTGGTGCTCCATCTACTTGTGATCTTCAATTTTTTTAATTCTAAATCATTTCATAAAATATGCATGTTTGCTAATTTGTCCCATGCCATATTTAAATCCTCAACGTGAGTCCACAGAAAGGTAAACAGGAACGTAACATCTAACTATACGGTATTCGCTCAAACAACATCTTACTGGCAAAAGGATTATTCACTGTTTCTTCATTAGCAAGATGTTCGTTCCGACATCTGCAACGACGCTCTATCAAACATTGAGATTGAATTTTATAATGTGAGATGAATGAGCAGATGGTCTAAGCCAAGTATTTCATTAAAGGAAAATGAAATGAATGTAAGATATATATGTCGAAAGAGTGAATATTCTCGGGTTCGCAAGGCATCAAATATCACCAACAGCCGGTTTATAATGTCGCAATATCTTTTGCAAGTTAGTTTGTTCATTTTTGGACAATTACGGTACATTTTGCGTTCATGATATATAACACATTTGTGTTTTCGTACAGGGTGCATACTTGGGTTTATATCTACCACCGGTAACACATTCCCTCGAACCGGTTGCCAGTTACAGGATTGACTTTCTATTGTCAAAAGAGGCATCATGTTACACCGTTTGAAAAAAGAAAGTATTCAGTTTTAATTTTCACATTTTGTCTTGGTGAAAGCTAAATATTTTAAGTACGCACGGCCAGAATAAAGGTGATGAGTTAGAGCCATAACCCTTTTTTATGATCACCTTTAAAAATGATGGACATCAACTCTGATCAATTATTGTAAATTTAGCTCATCGATGAGGCAAAATTATCAGCCTAAAAAGGTAATGACCGTCACCATGTAAAGGCGATGGCTCTAACTCATCACCTTTTAAAGAGTTGAAGACAAGGTCTGATCACCATGAAAGGGTGATGTGCCATCACCTTTTTTTCTGGCTGTGAGTGAGACCACACTGCAACGAACCGCTTATTAATCTTTCCACAACACGATTTTGAAATAAATGAGACAAAATTAAAGACGTTTTTTTTTAGAATATAATGCATATCATTCATCTAGGCAATTTAGTATACCCAGTGTGAATAAAATGAGTGGAAAACAACAAGAAATCGATTATTTTCATCAGAGGATGTAGGAGAAAGGAGTACTTTGGACAACCCTCTTTGAAGATATATTGACTATATTGCATGACTATATGAAAGGGATCCAGATTGTTCCATAGAAAAGTGACTAACGGAAAACAGTCTTCCCTGTCACTAGCCTAAACGTTATGCTACGTTATTATGCATTATGCTATTCTTTTCTCGTACATTCGCATTTAAGAAACTAATGATTGTATTTACGGAAAGGGGACAAAGATACGTACCTAATCATCAGCATGGTGACGCTAAGTATGTATAAAATTAAGTGCATAGCTGCTGCCATTAAAACTTACATATAACTCAACAAAATTCATGTCGCACAAGTATAGTTACGGCAGCATGGGCCGCATGTCGGCTCACAACGTTGCATTACGGTAAGACATTATGGGTCGTTGCAAGTTTATGGGCTTCTACGAAACAGTCTTGTGTCGAGAAGAAGCAATATTACCTTGAGCTACATAAAGCATGCCCAAACACTATGGATATGCAGTAAGGGTATACACCATACACTTTAAGTTGTACCGTGATCCTAGCTTAAGGGAGTAGAGGACGTTCATTTCTAGAGGTTGATTCTTTTTTTAATTTCAGTATTTTTCATCAGGATAAGAAAAGATGATCCATGGAAAAAAATAGTGGGTCACCATACTTATTAAAAAGATATGGTAGTCAAATGCATGTATACCACTTAAAAGTCATAACACTGAATACAAAGAGAAATTTGATTTTTTTTTCTTCTTTTATGCTCAATAGGTCAAACTTCCCAATGTCAAATTTTCACCATTTTGTTATATATTACTAAACACATATAGTGCTTGTGGAATATGTAATAAAAACAGGGGGACACCATACTTTCTTAGAAAATATCAGCTGTATAACAGATAAACTGAGCCTTTTCAGTCCTATTTCCAGGAGAGGGTTGGGGCGTGGAATCAGGCTTCACTGCGAAAAAAATTGTGTTGAAGCTATTTTATCACCAGAATTGTGTTGAAACTGACATAAAATGTGTTAGAATCAACACTAATTTGTATTGAACTCAACACAATTTTGTGTTGATATATGAAGTTTAACACAAAGCCATGTTGATTATAACAGAAAACACTTTGTGTTGAAGCCATTTTAGCACAAAATTGTGTTAAAACAACACAATATTTTTCGCAGTGTGGGTGTGGGGAATATTATTGGAGTTTCATTTATTAGCCATTTACAAGTTTCCATTTTATTTAGAGTGAATAAGAGCGAATTTTGGGGGATTCCAGATGAATAATCTTCGACCTCTGGGGCACTTCACACCTTCCTACCGTTGAATCTAAAATGCCAATTTTTTGGTCAGTCCTATCACACTATCGAACCACCACTAAAACGCATAAACGGTTCCGTTGTGTCTTTTGTTGACTTTTATCCCATTTCGAGATGTCTGGGTACTTTTGTTTGAAAATTCAGTTTGTTTTGGAAAATTTGACAAATCACCATGTTATAACCCCATAAGATCAGGGAAATGAACGTCCTCGACTCCCTTAATTAAGGATGTCCGCTGGTGATAAATCAAAGTAATTAACTTTTTGAATAATGTGTGTTGTTGCATTCATAATTGTTTAATATGAGGAAAAACAAAGAAAAAAATATAGGTTGGTGTGCATTTTTTAGCTGTAGGCAACATTAAGTGGACTGCCCTATGCTCAATTTGATAACCTAGAAAGCATAGGGAATAGCCCTAGTTTTGAAGCATATTCATGAAAATTTCATATAAATAGTATTTAACTTTTTCTTATATTCTAACTGTTTGCAGATAATCACAATGTCTATCAAAATTTAGCAAATTGGATGGATGTTGGTGTGCAAAATTCTCGGCTAGAAGGCTTTTAAAGGAAATCCCCATCTCTTAACCTAGGGAAGGGAGATAATCCAATAGAAAAACAGGCAAAATGGCTGCCAAAGTCAAAAACCACCAGCGGACATCCTTAAGGGCAAGGCTACCAAACATTTTTTATATCAGTCAACTCAAATGTCCACATTCAGCAGAACTAAGAACAAAGAGTAGTATTCTCTAGTATATTGTTAGTATAATATTTCTTTTTTTCAATTTTGACTCTTTGACCGAGGAAACATAATTGCAACTGCGAATCACTGACAGATCTGCTTGAGCATAGATTCTCTTCAGCAATCAAGGAAGTCATCATAATATAGATCAACAATATAAGCAAACTGTATCGTTTGCTGCGTATCAGCTCACAAGTTTACAGCCTTTATGGTTAGATGATGTGTGGGAAAGTTTATATTTTAGGGCAAGGGCGAAGCCCGCGCTTCGGTCGCTGTCGTGTTTTACATCTGGGATAAAGTATTAGACTGTCACATATGGCTGTAAATAAATCTGCTGTAGAGGAGACCATCTTTGTAGCTCTGGGCTCTGTAGGAATCATATTATATTATATTATATTATATTATATTCCTATGATACTTACCTTGATTTTTCTGTGTAAGTCTACAGGTTCTTGCTAATATGACTCCAGATCAGTTGGTTATCACAGATTATGTCGCTTTCATTTATACAGTTTGGCCCAGTTACGTCTGGCCCACAATGAGGTTTGTCAATACGTGTATGTACATGTATGTAGCAGGTACCTGTGTGGACTATTACGTCACACTAGAACAATTACAGTAACTGCCAATGAACTGCTGATGATTGTTGATATCCTATTTTCATTGGTTAATACATAGCTACGAGTTGATCCTGATCTATTGCAAAAGTGAATTTCTTATTTTCTGTGACGTTTGCGTAGTGTAATCAGAAACACACACCCTGTTTGTGCCTTGCTGTACAGGCTGCTTGGAGTTGAGAGAATACTGTGTATAGGAAGAGAGTGAAGGCAGGAAACGGCATTGAGAGCTTTTTGTCAGATACCAATGATAACTTCACAATTTTGTACCAAACTTGGCAAATCTCCCGGAAATACCAGGCAAATCTCCCGGAAATACCAATAAAAGTGTTCATGTGAAAGGACTTTGTACCCGCATGTTGTTTTGTGTGGTTTATTTCTCATGCTGTGTCTCAGGTAAAGCAACCAATCGCGATTGACCTATCTACCTGAGACACCGCCTCAAAAACACAGACACATGGAAGTGAGGGCAAAGATATTTTGAGCTAGTACTTCCAGTGACATCGGGATAAAGTTATTAAATTTGCGACGTCGCCCTTCCTGTCGCGCCTTCCTTTTATCAACGCGACGCGAAGGGTGACGTCGCCCTTCCCGTCGCGCATCGCGTCGCCCTTCGCGTCGCCGTCCGTTATTTTAGGACAAAATCGAGCTGCGCATGCTTAGGGAGCAGCTATTGCAATATGGATCGTATGGTGAGGTCGCCAGTTCATGAATAAGCTCTGCCACTATCGATGAAGGTAATGGAGTAAATGTATAATGCTTATCCTCCATTACCGTATAGCTTTTAAATGTTAAGTGTTAAATATTAATCCATGCTTGCAATGACACCTGTCATGAAATTATCTCTCGGAAATTCTGCAATTCGCTGTGTTGTACTGTACACATTAGATTTTCGTTTTCAAAAAATACGCAACCCCACACATCCGTACATCGTCTTGAATTTCTTTATTCCCATTGGATTTACGCGTTCTCCACATAACCCCGCAAAACGTTCTTCACAACAGAAAACAACAAACAACAATTTGTGGCGGTGTCGTGCGGTACCAGCCGAGATCTTGAGGTCTGAGAAAATTCAGCACTCAACTGGCTAATTTTCTGATCAACTGACAGTTCAATCCCTTTCTTGGAAGAGTCCACTTTACGTAGAATTTCATCCAACTTCTCCTTTATGGATTGAATATCCATATCAGGGTTATGGCAACCACAACCAACAAATCTCAGCAATATTTGTTAACACGGGTGTGCCTCGATAAAGTCCAACAATTTTAGCTGAAGAAGTACAGATTCGGCCAGCACCATAGACGAGAATGGTCCATACTGCCAGAACAAGCACTATTTAAACCATTAAACGCGCGAATACTGAGCGAAAACAATAAACTCTACCAAGCCACTATGCTTGGAATGACACCTGTTATGAAATTATCTCTCGGAAATTCTGCAACTCGCTGTGTTGTACTGTACACTTTAGATTTTCGCTTCCAAAAGATACCCAACCCTCCACATCCGTACATCGTCCTGAATTTCTTTATTCCATGGAATTTACGCGTGTATGTAAGTGTGGCTTTTATGCGTGCTTTCATGTGTTTGTGTATTTTTCATTTTTCAGATGTCCTTATAGTATACCTCCTATGCGACCACATTGAAAACATGGCAGTGTGACTATGCGTCACAGGACCTACGAAGTAAGGACAGGCACTGAGCTCTTGGCAATCCCCCCCCTCCCCGCCCCAAGTTGAAATCCTGCCTATATTAAGATGGGCACATGCAGCCCAAGTCAGAATCACCAGAGATTTTCATTAAAAATCACCAGAAATTTTCGATTAAAACAGTATTGAATATTTTGTTGAAGATTAAAAGTGATGGGATTGAATGAATAGTTTACCAGTTACTGTGCTGATGTGAATCTGTGACACACAAACACACTCTGTGGCAGTGATTCTGTGACACACCAACACACTCCGTGGCAGTGATTCTGTATCCCTTAATCAAGGAATCAAAATTTGAAATGACAAGAAAAATTTAGACATAATTACACATGTAATGTTTTTGTTTAAATTATATCCCAGTGTGATATATAGTCAATATTCAAGAAGTACAATCAAAGTTACTTTATCTAGTTAAATTCTACCCAAAGAAAATAAATTAAGACCCTTTAAACATGCCGTCAATGCCAGATGTTGAGTTTTATACAGCTGTAGATCAAGGCTCTGGGTGCATATATCATGTTTCCATACCCTTGATGCACACAACAGCGGCAAAAACAAAGCCTACTTGAACAACCTATCTTTATACAGGAAATTCTTAACCCAGAAATTACCATTCTCTCTCAAAAGAAAACAATTTACGCCACGAAGGCCTTTTTTATTAAGCTAATTTTGTTAGGTAGGGGCCTACTTAGATTCAATAATTGTCATGAAATTTCTTTGGTTATATCTTAATTGCAACTATGTTTGTTCCTCAAACCTGATATGCTTGAGCTATACATCTATAACACACTTTCATTTGAGAGTCCAGACATTCCACCATTCATGTGAACAAATTGTACTAAACATGGAATAATTAAATTCACACTACCCATTTCTACAGTATCAGTACTATGTTACTATCTGTAGCAGTTGAAACCCAGTAAAACTTAAACAGTTAAAACCAGTAAAGAAATTTGTCTGTTGAATAACAGAAAATATGGTATGGAGATTTGAATGAGTGAACTACTAAACAACTTACACGATACTAACAAATGTCCCAACACAAGCTGATAAATTCCTTGGGTGGCTTGCAGGACGGCTTTGTTTCACCCTCAGTAAATCTTATCATTGTTGCTCACAGGCTAATCTGAAGGATGATACCAGATCTTTCTATGTTCTGCTGGGTTATTGCACCGGCTGACTTAATTGGTTGATGTAGGATATTTCATCATCAGTGGCAATTTGACCTAAATTTGAAGCCTGCATGATTTGGTCTGTGATGAAATGTTTGGATGTGAAATAGGATACACGTTAAAGGCCACAGTTTACATATATCTATAACAATATAGTGAATTGTGTGTATTAAGAATGGCAAGTTGCCTGGTAATAGCAGTGTAGATAAATGCACTAACAAATGATGGAAAATTAGCATTTCCTATTTCATTATCCCATCACGTTTTGTACTGTGTTATATATACAGTGAAACATACAGCCAAGGTTTTTTAATGGGCATGACAGTGCACTCGCTGAGCTATCATAAATAATAAAAAGAATAATTATAAATCAAATTTTCATCAGAATTCGGTCAGCTCAGAACTTGCTGGTAACAATGCCCTAATGCACGTTCATGCCAAAAATCAAGGTTCTAATGTCAATGGTTCTCCTTATTTTGCCGACGAAAGGACTCGGATGGACTGACTCACTGTTACCGGACAATTTGCGATCTGTAGCCTACTTCGTAGGAATAGCCCTTTATCTACAGCTGTCCATCAGTGTATACCAGTACTCAACCTGTCACGTCTCGACAGATTGTAGTGTAGATCTATCTATAAGCTTTCAATTTAGTGGAGAGAGATGGTCCTATAGCTCTCAAAAAGAATTATGACGGAATTGAGGTCATTTTACTGTGAGAATTAGGTTCTTTCTACTCTTTCTAAAAATTGTTTGGAGAATACTGTACTTCTGCATTCTTCGAATTATCCAGCATTTCCACGATCGTACTAGACATTTGACGACAATTGAACTTAAAATGCAGGACGATATCTTGGAGTTCGGGTAGGTTGCACTTAACTGCAGGGATTCTTTCCTCAATTTCAAGAAAAATTCAAATCTCGTTGATATAAACTCTTAAAATAATTCAGGGATTTTGTTCCAGGTTTTGTTCAGGCCATTTAACGACAATTGTGTTTCAAGGGAGAAAATAAGCAGATTTTTTTTAATTTTTCTTGAAATTGAGGAAAGAATCCCTGCTGTTAAGAGTAACCTACCCGAATTCCAAGAACTCGTCCTGAATTTTAAGTTCAATTGTCGTCAAACGTCTATAGTACGATCGTGGAAATTCCGGATGATTTGAAGAGTGCACAAGTACTAATATTCTTCAACCAATTCTTAGAAAGAGTAGAAAGAACAAAATTCTCACAGTAAAATAACTTCAATTCCATCATAATTTTCTTTTTTTCTTTTTATCTGTTTTATCTGTTTTCATAGTTATCTGCCTTCACTCTCTTCCTATATACACATTATGGCGGCATATACTCTCGACTCCAAGCAGCCTGTGCTTACAGTTAATGTAGTTTAGGCTGTGATTTTGTCAGTTCTCAACGACGAATATCGGTATAGATTTGTACGTAACATCAAAAAATTTATCTGTGTGTGCATTTGACAATTTTTAAAAAGGTAAAAATGGCCTCTCTTCTCTGCATCAGGTAAGACAGTTCTGGGCTCCAGATTATACAAGTTTCTCATATCCAGGTACATGTAATCCACTTTGTCCTCGACACTCGTCAGTAACTGAGCAATACCAGTAACCTAGTAAGGCGATCCTAATAGGGGGGGAGGGGGGATTTGGCTTAATGTCACACTCAAGTTTGTTTTACTCATATGGTGACAGCCCGTTTGGTTGGTGGAGAAAACTGAAGTAGCCGGAGAGAACCACCGCCCTTCGGCAAGTAACTGACAATCTTTCGGTGGCGCTAATATAACATCATATACTCACTCCATGATACCGATGCTATATTCGCAATTGCGTGCCCGCCGTTGAGCGTGAGGCGTCATAGATAGTCTGTGAAAAAGCTTCATGTATCAGTCACACTGAAGATCGTGAGAGCACGCGAGATCCGCGAATTCTTAATTGAAATCAACACGTCCAGTCAGAGGCGGTTTTGAGGTCACCCACATCCATTGTGCTTGGGTATCTCAAAACCGACAACACCCGGCGATCGATGTTCACGGTGCGCTCATAAACCAACTGTGTCTTACAGGTAAATGCGTCTGAATCAGTCTGTAGTTTATCAAAAGCTTTTCGATTCAATCAACGTCACACATGTACGGCACTCAGCACGGTCTGGTACTATAATAGGATACAGTAATCTCGATCCGCACTGCTAGGAATCCATATTGGCATCAATGTTGAAAGCTCATATCACCCCGAAACTATGAACAGCGCATGTCAGCTGTATGACTTCCGTTACGATGGAGATCAGCTTGAGACGAAAAACCAGGAGAAACACCTCAAATTAGAGGAGATCCTTCGAGGGTGGAATCAAGTGAATATCCATTTCATTTGGATATATATACTTTATCTCCTGACAAGGAAGAAACACAACGAGGACTATGTGAGCGGAAACACATCCTATAGCATGTGGTGTGTCTCACGCGCGGCGGATCACGGTTTACACCGGAGCGGCGCAAAATCCTTACACCATTAATGCGCAAGGTACTATGACTTCGACGGAATAGGCCGAGCAGTCGCGAATGACACGTACGGCTCAACATTTTCTGTTCTGAAATAATAATAATAATAATAATAGTTTTATTTCAGACTGAACGGGCGTCCATACAGATTACACCAAAGTTATTTACATGTGGATGAGAGCACTAGTGCAAAATTTCGGACCATTTGGCTTCTAGCTTTGACGAGAAATAAACATCACAGTTAAGCAATCTACAAATTATAACATTGTCACAATCAGTTAGCCTTGTAGCGAAATAGGAACATATAGGTTACCAGAAGCAAATTAACTATCAGTGTCACTGACACTCGTCAACCTACAACCTACATCACCTGCTTTCCTCATACACAATTCCTACACACGCAAGACGAAATGCAAAGGCGCCACATAGGTATCATGGGTATGACTAATTGTGTAGGCTTCATAGACTTAGAATTCAAATTCCAGTCTCTGCTCAATACTCGATTTTTGTTTTTAATATGCGCGAACACGACACCTACCAATCTTACTGCGCAATTACATGTACATCACATCACGTGCTTAGCTAGTCCAATTAAAGGACGCAGACTTCTAGATCACCTGCTTCTGAGGTTATCCATTCCAATATCTACACGCTTGAGATTAATCTTGGGACACACGAGTGCCCATACAGAAACTACTTTTGGCAGCTAAGCCACGTATTATGAAAATCCCCGGTCTAATTCCGCAATAATCTCTTGGTTGGCGTCAGTCACTTAGCCTTAGGTTGGATGCCCTATTTGCTTGAAATACTCATCCCAAAATACTTCTCAAATGTTATGAATGATTGTCTTGTTTGTAGCGAAATATATCTATTGAAAGTTGAAGAAAAAGCATCAGATTTCGGGATTCCTTGAAGCTGAACTTCGCCGGATCAAGGCCGGAAAACATATCATAAGGTATAAGCTATCACTTCATATTACCGGAGACAGTCGGTTCCCAAGCTGTCTTAATGGTGATGTAGGAGATCCAAATGCCACAAATTCTGAATTCTATTCTAAAGTGTGTCCACCCATCTGTGTTAGCATAGCAAACAACACGGAATGGGATATCCCCAACTGGATAGGATTACTACAAGAGTTCATGTGACTGACCTGTCGGTGGTTTATTAGATAAGATGTTTTTTTGCTTTGTCGCCATCTTCAATGTTGAACCTCTATGACTTCTGCTTTCAAAATATTGAACTTCCCCAACCGCACCAGGTGCTTTGTTTGCAGTTTCGGGGGACACTGTGTAAATATATTTCAGGCAAAACTGTAGTTGCCCATCTGTCCGAGGAACATTCTATTTCTTTGCAGTCTGGGTACGACAGAGCTGGCTGTCAAGATCCGAAGCTGTGAAAAGGGTAGAAGCTGACATTCCCGGTACTAAAGAATTTTATCTTTCAATCCTTTCGATAATTCTTGCTGCAAGATAATTATGTCCTGTCCACTACGACAGCGTTAATTGCTTCAAGTTTAGTAACTGCGTCCGAACTCTTAAGATTGTGTCCTACAACAACGAAAGCATTCGAGGTTTTATTCGTAAAGGTTTGTGGACTGAAATGAAAACCTACTGACTATGAGTTTAACAAATTTATTTCAACTTGGTATCTTGACATTTGGCGAAACAAGGATGACTAAATACAATGAAATTGAAATTCTAAATTACCATGTTATCCCAATACCTAGACGACAAAAGACTAAGGCTGCTTCCGGTGGCCTTCTTGTTGCTATCAGGGAAGAATGCTATCTGGACCGTGATGTTACTGACATGGACTGGGAAAATATTAAGCAGATTCCTATGAAATCAAAAATTACAGCCACAGGACATGGTGAACAGGTATATAAAAGTTTGTGTATTCTCCAAGAAGGGACAAGTTATTAAAACCACATTACATTTAGAGTTTTAATGGTTCTCCCCTGGAGAAATAACTAAATTGGGGACATTCTCCTAAAATACGAAGTCGTTTCTGAGACAAAATGTTATTTCATTCCTGGCGTTAAGAGAAGTCGTTAAGAAGTATTCCGTTATGTTTTCGGAGTTCTGCTAGGTTCTGTGCGAATATAGTTAAAAATTTGACTTAGTGTGCCTTACCGTGGCATTTCAAAGAATCAGCTAAGGGTCAATTTAAGTATTTAATTAAAAACACGTCTGTAGTTAAAACTGGCATGGTATGTATGAAATAACTTCTTGGACACGTAAAAATTCCATGGTTCCATGGGAAAGGACGTGCTATAGATGTGCTGTTTAATACCTCTTGCACCTCTTCCCACTTCCCTTATATGCGTTGGAATACTGTAGGATTCAATGTTGGTCGCACAGTATAATAGATATGTTCACTATTTCAATAGTAGAATACTACTAGAAGCCGGTCTTTTAGAGTATCATATCGACAATACTTTCGTGTTATTCTTGTCAAGCAATGATTCACCAGATTGTGACACGTATGGAAATGATTAGGAACTCATGATCTATATGGTAACCAGTATGTATAAGTTATGGTAGTGGTTATGGTAACCAGCATGTATAAGGTAACCAGTATGTATAAGTTATGGTAACCAATATATATCAGTTAGTGCAGGTACGGCGTATCACGTTGGGCACACGGGTTCTCGTCAGATCACCGAAGTTAAGCAACGTTGAATCCGGTCAATACTTGCATGGGTGACCATGTGCTGTACTTGCTGGGCTGATCAGTGTCCAGGATAATAGAAACTGTGGGCGCTCTCGTGTCCTGGCGCCTATGTAGGCACCGTCGTGATATCACTGAAACATGGCTGAAAACGACGTTAAATCCTACTTACTCACTTGAGGTAAACTATTAAGTGGTGACTTTGGTAGAACCCTTATTCTAGTATGGGACGAAAATGAGTTTCTCAGCAATGGATGTTACTGTACTGCCATGTTGTAACTATTTCAGATTGATTAAATTAAATGTGTTGAAGTGTAAATCTATTGTATAAAGTGAATTGCATTAAGTGTTGAGTTGTTTCTTTGTTAGAGTTGACCAACTAACCTTTTAAGAATCGTCATAGGCTCGATTATTTATTGCTCTGCTCTATCAAAATGAGTAACTGCATATTTGCAGAAACGAGCTATAGCTTTTTCCACAATAAAATGTGTGTTAACTCATTTGGATTATCCGTCACTTATTATGTTAACACCCCAAGTTAACAAGTTAACAGTTTACAAGTTAACGGACATCGGATAAACCTCATTATGTGATGGTGGACGCTATATATATGGGCAAAGCCTATCAGCTTCTGATATTAGGGTTAAGGTTAATTAGACATGAGCAGTGTGACTAACGTCACAGGACCTACGAAGTAGAGTAGGCATTAGGACTCGGAACGCGAACTGAACTCTTGGAAATCCCCGCCCCCAGTTTGAATCCTGCCTATATTAAGATGGGCACCGCCCAAGTCAGAATCGCCAGTGATTTTCATCAAAAATCACCAGAAATTTTCATCAAAAGTAGGTCAGCTCAAGACTTGTTGTAACAATCTCCTGCTGCGCCTTCATTCCAAAAATAAATAACTATCGCCGATTTAATTTTACAATTTGTTAACTAAAGAAAACAGATTGAATAATAAAAAAGTTCAGTAGATTTCAAGCTTTACGTGTGAAAATATATCGATCTCTTTAATGGTTTTCAGTGCCCTTGTCCAGGATCAAAACAACTTTTTGAATCGCATTATTTTCCCAACAATACAACAAATTTTTATATATAGTACTATAGTAGAAAGGTAGCATTTATGTAGTTTACGGTAATTCAACTCAAGACCAACACCTTCTCTGCACAAGATAATGATTTCATGCCATTCTCCTGAGCATAATCGGTACAAAGACGAATAAATAGCGTCTACTTACTTTATCTAGTTAAATTCTACCCAAAGAAAATAAATTAAGACACTTTAAACTAGCACATGCCGTAATGGCTTTGTTTCAACCTCAGTAAACTTTTATCGTTGTTGCTCACGCAGACTATTCTGAAGGATGATGCCACATCTTCCTTTCTTCGGCTGACTTAATTGGTTGATGTAGTATATTTCACCAACAGTGCGTAACTGTAACTTGACCTGAATTTGACGCCTGATGTGATCTGTGAGGAAATGTTTCAAGGATGTGAAATAGGATACACGTTAAAGGCCACAGCTTACATATATCTCTAGCAATATACTGAATTGTGTGTAGGCTGGCAAGTTGGTAATAGCAGTGTAGTTAAATGCACTAACAAATGATGGAAAATTAGCATTTCCTATTTCATTATCCCATCACGTTTTATACTGTGTTATATATACAGTGAAACATACAGCCAAGGGTTCCCGATGGGCATGACAGTGCACTCGCTGAGCTATCAATAAATAATAAAAAAAATAGTTATAAATCAAATTCTCAGCAGAATTCGGTCAGCTCAGAACTTGTTGTATGCAATTCACCATAACTGGTGCTGCTGGTGGGGGACGTGGACCTCTATGGTCCATTTTTTCATCGATAATAAATTTTTTTGGTCGATAATATCCCATCTCATTGAATCTGATGATCCATGCATCCGACTGAAACCATGTTACTTTTTATACAGAAAGTGCAGGTAAATGAAAAGCAATCCCAACTGTTCTCTCGCCGAGGCACTCTCCAAGTTTGAAGTCGATCGGTTCAAAAGTTATCGAGTTATTGGTCAGAAAAGAAATGTGTGAAGATCCAACTGCTGAAATCCAAGATGGTTGAATGCGGCCATCTTAGATAACGCAGCTAACTGAAAAGCAATCCCAACCGTCCTCTCACCGATGTCAAGATACTGCAAGTTTGAATTCGTTAGTTCAACGGTTCAATTACGAAAGAAACACAGTTGAGGAAATAATAAACGGTGTAAAAATGTAACTAGGGTATGTCCGGACAAGACCAAACTGCTGAAATATAAGACGACTGGCGGTCATCTTGAAGTACACAGGTAACTGAAAGCATTCTATAAATTTGAAGTCAATTGGTTCAATAGTTTTCTAGGTTTTGGTCGGACAAGAAATCTGTAAAGATCCGACAATGCAAGATGGCTGATGACAGCCATCTTGGATTACACAGGTAAATGAAAATAATCCCAACTGTTCTCTCACCAATGTCAAGGCACTCTCCAAGTTTGGAGTCGATCGGTTCGAAAGTTACCGAGTTATTGGTTGGACAAGAAATGCGTGAAGATCCAAGAAGGTTGATGGCGGCCATCTTAGATTACGCAGGTGACTGAAAAGCATTCCTAACCGTCCTCTCATCGGTGTCAAGAAAATCTCTAAGTTTGAAGTCAATCGGTTCAATAGTTCTCGAGCTATTGGTCGGACAAGAGATGTGAGTGAGTGAGTGAGTAGTAGGGTTTAACGTCGTTTCCAACCTTGTTTCAGTCATATCACGACGGTGCCTACATGTGCCAGAACAAGTGCTCACAGTTCCTATTACCCGTGACACTGATCAACCCATCCAGTACAGCACCCGGTCACCCATCCAAGTATTGACCGAGCTGTGTAAAGATACAACTGCTGAAATCCAAGATGGCTGATGGCAGCCATCTTGGATTACGAAGGTAACTGAAAAGCAATCCCAACTGTCCTTTCAGTGATGTTAAGTCACTCTGCAAGTTTGAAGACGATGGGTTCAATGATTCGTCTGGCAAAAATGTTTAAATATCCGACAACACAAGATGGCTGGTGGCAGCCATCTTGGATTACACAGGTAAATGAAAAACAATCACAACTGTTCTCTCACTGATGTCAAGGCACTCTCCAAGTTTGAAAAGTTACTGAGTTATTGGTCGGACAAGAAATGTGTGAAGATCCAACTGCTGACAATCCAAGATGGTTGATGACGGCCATCCTGGATTACACAGATAACTAAAAAGTAATCCCAACTGTCCTCTCACCGATGTCAAGACGAGCTCCAAGTTTGAAGTCGATCGGTTGAATAGTTCTCGTGTTATTGGTCGGACAAGAAATGTGCAGCGATATAACTGCTGAAATTCGAGATGGCTAATGGCGGCCATCTTGGATTACGCAGGTAACTGAAAAGCAATCCCAGCAGTCCTCTCACCGATGTCAAGAAACTCTCCAAGTCTGAATTTAATCGGTTAAATAATTCTTGAGTTATTGGTCGGACAAGAAATGTGTGAAGATACAACTGCTGAAATCCAAGATGGCTGATTGCGGCCATGTTGGATTACGCAGGTAACTGAAAAGCAATCCCAACCGTCCTCTCATCGATGTCAAGAAACTCTGCAAGTTTGAAGTCGATCGGTTCAACGGTTCTCGAGTTATTGATCGGACAAGAAATGTGTAACGGAATTACGGAATTATAGACGCCCGGTATTTTTAAGTCCCCCCACCAATGTGGCGGGGGACAAAAAAGCACCCCCCCCCCCCGCGGTGACGCCAATGAGATACGCCGAAACCGAGATTCTATGAATTTTTATTGTTTATGTATTCCAATTTGGGGACTTGGGACATGGAGGATGTACATTTAATCGCAGTTGAATTAATGATGAAGCTATACTGCTAGCCCATGGGTGTGTCAACAGAATGTTTTACCTTTATCTATCGTACATGTGGATTCAGTACGGTATTCTAAAGTGTCAATAGGCGCTCTTCCCTTAGAAACCCGATTATCACAGATCAAATGGTTTTCACTTATAGATTTTTGTAGTGGCGAGTCATCCCGAACGTTATATATTCAGGTTGGTCTAGTTATCTGTCTGCTGTAGCTGTCTCACAATGAGATCTCTCAATAGGTTTATATATAGGTACGGTATATGTTTGTAACAGGTACACATGCGCCCTGTCGTACTAAATGCCGTAACCATGACAATACTGTTGTATTGACATATCAAAATATCACGCTACCGACACAATTGATCAGTGTTACTGCATGCAGTGTTATGACATTTACTTGGAATCTGAGTGAATTTGACGCGATTTTGTAGAGCCATCCATTTTATTAGAAGTTATGGGTCGAAATATGCTGATAGCACCATGAACATGTATGATCTGGGACAGGCTGGTTGTGGAATATTTGGATCTAAGGCCCTTGCAGATTAGATAGTAAGAACATGTAATCCACATATTAAAAGAATAGAACATATATCCTGGCTAACTTCTATTATTGATATATAAATAACAATGAATGCACATTAGTTACAGGTTGTTGATTTCTATTCTATTGATGACGTAAGCAACCACATGTAATTCCTATTGACTCTGCCGTAGCCTTTGTCTTCAACTGTATAAGAATTTTTGTAGAGTTACAGATACAAGCGTTTAGTTCGTCATTCAATATTCAGCCGTCGTCCATTAAAGAATTTCCGTGTCCATAATCCAAAGACCTAATTCGTATAATAGCATTAGCAAGAAATTAAAGTGTAGATAAAACTGGGCTAGTTCCTTGTATGAGAGAAGCGAACATTTTTCAATGATGCCAGCAAGACATCATGATGTTCCAAACGTATCAAATCCGTATCGCTGATCAGTATCTGAAGAAGGCATATTTCAAGATTTTTCAATCACTGTTGGACTGCAGGGCGAGATGTTACATTTTTATCTTCAGAATTTGTTCACACTTTTATAATTCTTCGACATATGCATAAACAATAAATGGGACAAGCTCTAGTATTTGCTACTTACATGGGAAATTCTACCAGGGACTTTGCCATTTCTAAACCGACAAAACTGCCATGATATGTCCCAGTATGCTATGACCTTAGACAAGCAAAATTCTGTCTTTCAAAAAATGTATATTTTAACCTTATCTGGTATTGTGTGTTGTGAGGGATTCCCTTGTGAACTTTTCTCTCGTGGTCCAACACCTAGAAAAATAGATAGCAGAGACTGTGTGCCTTTGTAGCTTATCATACTGGGTCATCTTAACTCTATTTGCATACACCCCCCCCCCCCCCTCCCCCCCACACCCACACGCACAGGCACACAACTTCCCGAACAGAGGATCATGGTAATTTCCAAATGCCTGCTATGTGGGGGTACCGTTTTATTCGTTTTCTTCAAAAGTTTCGCTTCTCTGCAGATATAAGTTGGCAAAAACTATTTTATTTCACCTAAGATAATTATAGTGGTGGGACAATGGGGCCTTTGGGCCACATGGGAAATGTAGAGGGTATAGGCATTTGACCTCATGAAGTTTGAACGCGTGACATGCGTTTTCTTATATTCTATACGATGATACGCAATACCCATTGCCATTTAGTTGGAATAAATCAGGTCTATTCAAGTATGACTGAACTTGCTAAGCCTTTAAGAGAGAAATATTAAATGAATCAGGCTACAGGCTGGAATGAAGCTATTGTCAAGCTCCACTGATTTTGAATGTGGGATCAATGGCCACTCGAATTCTCAAGAGATTGCTCATATAATACAGGAGTTCGGAATCTATAGCGCAGGTCTGCCCTTTGTTCCATTGCTCCTTTCTACCGTCATCTCACAGGTGTGTACTTTACACGCGTACCCACGCAAACGCTCGACGCGAGTCTCCCTTTATTTCATTGTTCCTTTGCAGCGTCACTCCGCATGTGTGTTCTTTGTCAGTTAAGCCTCTTATTAGACGTGATAACCGCACTAATGTGAAATGAGAAGGCTGTAGGCTATATAGATCAGGCGTTATTTGTAAAATAAGTAGAGAGGGAATTAGATTAATCGGAATAAGACAACCAAGTTTGGTCACGTGATGATTTATAAAACTTTCCACTTCATTCGAAAACACACGTTTGAACTGAACACATGAATCAACATGAGAAAGGAATTATAAGGTTTAACCCTACCTGGCCTCGGGGAGGGGGCAAAATGTACCCCCCTCTTCCTTCCTGGCAAACTTTCTGCGCTATCTCCGGAACGACAAAAAATGGAGAGCTGAAACTCTTTGACTTTATAGTTTATCATTTTGGGGTCATAACCGCCCGAGCAGAGGATCATGGGCAAATTCAAGATGGCGGTCACCTGGGGGTACCAGAGAAGTGATGTTCTTTTCATATTTCTTGAAAATTTCTGCTTTTTCGGAGATGAAAAGTGGGCAAAAACTATTTTATTTCACATCACATTAATATTTGCTACAGCTTGACCCAAGGGTATAGTGTGGTAAGTTTCAGCCCACTGGCTCAAGGGGTAAGAAAAATAATTAGGGGGCCTGGACAGGTCCCAAAAAGCCCAGGTCAGATAGGGTTAAGGGTGCGAGTAGTGGTATTATAGTAATTACAAGCGTCTAGTCCGTCATTCATAATCCAGCCGTCGTCCATTAGAGAATATCCGCGTCCATATATATACCCTATACAAATCGACAAACTTCTGACCTATACTCCGCGTAAGTAAATATAATTCACAAGCATAATGCTCATGCCGAATCCTTTATCAAGTGATCTCTTGAATTTCATAAAATTGCCAGTAAATCTACAAATTGTCCAATTGCTGTTTCCATGGATGACCGAATGGTGTAAAGAGTAGTTCTAATTGTTTACTTATCCCCATGGAGGCTAGTCTTGAAGGACGGCGACATAATACACAGAAAGCGAGAATAAAATAGGATAGAATGTTTATTGCTAATAAACGCACCCTCTCGGAGCTAGTAATCAATACAATCAATTAGTGCCCCAGTACACAGCTGTTTCCTAAGCCGAGACGGTATGACGTTACGGTACGTCACAGATAACGGATGGTGTTGTGGCGCACAAAAGAGCATACTCTCCGTCATAGAGGCCCGATCAACGTAACAAACGATGGCGGTGTAATAAGCGCAAATTAGAGCAACTTTACGAAGAGCTTCCTTAATCTTCCTTTTGTACTAGTGAGACTCCTTGGTTCGAGTCCAAAAACTATTTCACTGCACGTCTCCAGTAAATGTCAAAAACCATAGCGTGCTCAGCGAGGGCCGAATTTGAATGTGGTAACAGCTACATGTACACAGGGGAAACCTGCCGATCACTGCAATGAAGAATTACGGAATACGAGAGGGATACAGTTCAAACGGATATAACAGACCGAATTTGGGATGCGAATTATACGTTCATATAGGAGTTTCCTATAGAAATACATGCATTTTTATGGTAATTTTCAGCTAGTTTGGAAACAATTTTAACTTACCTGTGATATTGTTATCAGTGATATTGTTACAGCATTTTCAGGGCAGATTTTGGGGTGAAGTTTTCACAATCTCTGCCTTTCTAACTCTTTCAAAGAGGCAAAAAAATAAATAAATAAATAAAATAAAATATAAAAAAAATTCTTCAGATATTGGTGTTTAGATGAAAGCATCTTCTCGTCATTTCAAGTCCAAGTCAACTTCCAACATCTCTGCACTTCATCGATACCTAAGTTGTTGCATCAATGCCAAGCTTAGTTGTTGGAGTTTCGGGAGCCAAACGCGGCAATTTTCCGGCGCCACGTACCGTTTTTACCGAAAAAGAGAGGCGAATATCATATGAAACTGATAATTCATGAAGACTGTGCTGGAGTTAACACTATATCAGTTAGAACAAACACTGGGAAGATGTTGACAATTTGCATGAAACTGTAATTTAAAACTGGCCACGATAAATTTTGATCCCCCCCCCCCCCCCGCCGTGCCTGGTCTCATATACCAATTGGTTTAGGTGCAGATGAAATGAGATTTCCCGCGGTTCGAAGTAAAAGCGGGAAATCATTGTCTTCGCGGAACACGATTAGCCAATAGTTTAGGGTTCTTTTGGTCATGCGAGCAAACGCATGCGGTCCGTTTGGCTCAGTCTAGCCTTGATGCCACACTCGGGCAGACATTCAATTTTTTTGACTCAGCTGCGTGTCTTTTTGCAAACGGATTTTGGAAGATGGATGAATCAGCGGGCAATAGTGTGAAGCTGGGGAGGCCTGATTTAGATGAGGTCGTGACAGGAAAATTGGATGCCGCTATGGAACGTGGAACAAATAAGCTTTTGAAAGATCTGGATCAGTTAATAGCCAAGCGTATGCAAAATTTCAAAGAAGAAATGACCAACTCCCATAGTGACACCATCCACGCAATTAAGGAATTAAAATACGCGGAGCCAGTTACTTTTAAACGAAAAGGGAACGAAGTCCAGTTCAGACACAACGTGAAAGTACTGGATCATCATTCTGACGCAAGTGCCGGCCTCGATGAGGGAAAGATCCAGAAAGCAAAGGACTCGATAAAATCAGGTACAGAACTCGTGGAGCATCGGCAAAAATTGATCAAACTCGCCGACAAGTCCGAGCTGGGATGGAAATTGATTGGGGAGTACGAAACCAACGAATTAGCATCAGACTCCGAAGACGAGAAGAAAATTCAAAAGGCGGAATCGCGAACGGGTCGCAAACTAAAAGAACAGCAACAGCGTAGGAAGAAGAAACCTTTCCCTTACGAGGCGGCTCGAGCAGCCTCCTCTCTGCCTGGAACAGCGGTACCAGCGGCGGGGAGTGACAACGCCTTACGGCAGAGACGACCGGGCACCTGTTTTACCTGCGGGAAAATTGGGCCCTGGAAATTTCAGTGTCCAGAACAGACTAGACGAGATGGTTCGGGAGCAGGCGGCCAGTCGGCTCAGATAAGTAACACAATTTTGGGGGATTGTGGGGATGAGTTTGAGTGTCTAGGAGAGTATTGTATTAATCATTGTAATGAAGCATGCAGTCCGCATTGCGGACTTCCACAGGTTCAGAAAGTAACCCAGACTATTGTCTGCCATCCACCAGACGGCATTCAAATTAACAGCCTAGCTATTTCACCTAGGTAGACTTAGAAAAGCTGTATCACACTGGGAGGAAGCTGGCGCTAGTGACTACATTCTGTTTATAATTAGGGACGGCTACAAGATCCCATTTCGAGATTTGCCACTCCCAAACATTATGAATAACCATCAATCTGCTTTGAAAGAAGTCAAATTTGTAGATGAAGAAATTGAGAAACAGGTTCAGAAAGGGTGTGTGTCGCAGGTGGATTATATTCCATACGTTGTTAACGCATTGACCGTTGCTAGAAATCACAAAACTGGTAAGTTGAGACTTGTGTTAGACTGCAGACACATAAATACTTGCTTACACAAGTTTAGATTCAGATGTGAGAATATCCAAACAGCACAGGAAATATTTGAACAAGGTGATTTCATGTTCACATTCGAATTGGACCAGAAAAGGTATCTTGCACAACTAGACCCCACGGGGAACCTGTGTACCAAATTTGAGAAAGATTCATGCAGTAGTTACTGAGAAATCGCGATAACAAGGTTTCATGGGGAAATCCAAGATGGCTGCCTGTTGGCCATGTTGGATTTTCGGATCGGACCAGAAAAGGTATCTTGCACAACTAGACCGCAAGGGGAACCTGTGTACCAAATTTGAGAAAGATCCAAGCCGTAGTTCCTGAGAAATCGCGATAACAAGGTTTCATGGGGAAATCCAAGATGGCTGCCTGGTGGCCATTTTGGATTTTCGAATCGGACCAAGAAAGGTATTTTGCACAACTAGACCCCAAGGGGAACCTGGGTGTCAAATTTGAGAAAGATCCATAAAGTAGTTCCTGAGAAATCGCGATAACAAGGTTTCATGGGGAAATCCAAGATGGCTGCCTGGTGGCCATATGGGATTTTCGAATCGGACCAAAAAAGGTATCTTGCACAGCTAGACCCCAAGTGGAACCTGTGTACCAAATTTGAGAAAGATCCATGCAGTAGTTCCTGAGAAATCGCGATAACAAGGTTTCATGGGGAAATCCAAGATGGCTGCCTGGTGGCCATATTGGATTTTCGAATCAGACCAGAAAAGGTATCTTGCACAACTAGACCCCGAGGGGAACCTGTGTACTAAATCTGAGAAAGATCCATAAAGTAGTTCCTGAGAAATCACGATAACAAGAATTGTTTACGGACGGACTGACGACGGACGACGGACGGACCACGGACGAAAAGCGATTTGAATAGCCCACCATCTGGTGATGGTGGGCTAAAATGGGCCTTAAAATATCGATTTTTTCGCAAATAGTGGTTCAGATGCATGGAGAACTTATAACCTCCCACCAACATCTTTTGTAAAGCATACATCCAAACAATGATGAAGTTTTAAAGAGATCTGAAAACACGTAACTTTCAACGCAACTATACGCTAAGTATTCCGACAATCATCTAGATAAGGTTATCCACAATCGGGATAATGGTCAGGTTTCTTTGTTAGCCAACTTCAAATCAGTAAGACCACAACATTTGAAATGAAAGGCCCAATTTACCATATACTTGATCAATGGAATTGATGAGAACGTAAAGGTAGGACAAGCACTACCACAGTTTATTTTCATGCCAGCCGAGGAATACCCAGCTTATAACCTTGTTATATAGGGGATATCTACTTGAAACTGTTGAAAGTTCGAGTGGTAAAGACATGTATCCACATCGGAATTCTCGACTCTCTATACTACAATCCCTCCAGGACCTTATTAACCGTCTCAGTTCAATAATAGTGTCAGTGTTCAAGAAAACTGATCGCGCATATATTAATGTCAGAAGCCATAAAGCATTCTTTAGCTCTACTACATACAAGGGATACCATTCATGGGATGTTTCTTTGTTTATAAAGTTCCTTGAATTTCTCATTAAAAATATCTATCTGAAATTCAGCAACACAATATATCGACAGCATATAGGTGTTCCAATGGGCACTAATAGTGCACCCCTATTGACTGACCTATATCTGTTCTCTTATAAATAGGACTATATGCAGGCGCTTTTGAAATTACAAGCGTCTAGTCCGTCATTAATCCAGCCGTCGTCCATTAGAGAATATCCGCGTCCATAATCCAAAGACCTATTCCATATTCCATATAACAGTATTAGCACCGAATTCAAAAAGACAATCATAGTATACATAAACATAGGCTTGATCAATTCAAAGCCCGTTCCTTCTCATTCACCACACGCTATATAGACGATCTTCTCGCTGTGGATAATCGCTATATAAATGACGCAGGGAAGGATATGTATATCCACCTTCACTGGATTTGAAGGAAACTACAGATAACCCTACCGGCACGTCATATTTAGACCTATATCTCTGTAAAAATGAAGCGGGCCTTCTCTCTCGTAGACTTTATCACAAAAGAGATGATTACAATTTCCATTTCGACATCGTAAACTATCCCTTTCTGGACAGTAATATTCCAGTGGGACCTGCATATGACGTATCTCGCCTAGTAGCATTTGCTAGATCCTGTGTTAAATGTGGCGATTTTAATCAACGTCACAAAACGCTAATGCAAAAAATTATAAAACAGAGCTATACCACAAAGCGCCGCCACTCAAAGTTTCTCAAATTTGGCGATAAATTCCTACGAGCGTAGTGTGCAAGATCTATGGCGTTACGTTTCGTAATTTGTCTCTAATTCCGCTTAACCCGGAGATAGGGGTCGTTTGAACCCACGTACTTCAAGATCCCCATGGTGCTCATATGAACAGTCAAAATCAAAGCGTGACCGAGATACATCATTCTTTAGATGGAATATCATGATGTCTTAACGGCATCATTGAAAGCAGTTAACCGCTTCTCTCTTGCAGGGAACCAGCCTATGTTTATATATACTATGCTGTCTTTTTGAATTTGGTGCTAATGCTGTTATATGGAATATCGAAGAGGTCTTTGGATTATAGACGCGGATATTCTTCAATGGGTGACGGCTGAATTCTGAATGACGGAGCAGACGCTTGTATCCCAAGATTTTATTGTATCGGGTCATACTCTAAGACGAACAGCCGCGAAATATCCGTTCACTCGAAGAGAGATGTATATGTCTACCATACCAGTCGGACGGGTTATGCACAATTGGAATAATATGTTTCAGTTCAGAACTCCTTCGAGATTAGGAAATGAATTCGTAAAATCGAAAGCTGCGATGTCATTTCAATGTAACCCGTATCTCCATGAATGTTGATGGAGTAAAGGAACCAGACAATTTCATACAAACATTTCCATTCTGGGAAAATGACGCCACTGTCACGTCATCAGTGCGACCATCGTGGACTTTATTCTGGTAGAGCTTGACCCAAGGGTAGAGTATGATACGTTTCAGTTCCCTTGTCGCACCGAATCATTCCTCTCCCCCGGCCGTTCGGGGTACCCGTACATCCCTAAATCTCCAGGTCATATAGGGTAGGGATAAGATACAAAAATGTCCCATAACATACGAGAACTGTACGAGTGTCACGTTTGAAGACAATTCTGCGTGGTCGCCATTCAGAATAATTATACAATTCGATTAAATCAATTTTTTATTGTATTTTTACTTTACCAAAATATGAAAAAAACATGATAGACAGATTATTCGCATGTACAATGGTAACACCATAAAGCTACACAATATATACACTCGAATGGCACGCTGATACTACACTTTTATGTCAGACACTTTAGGTACAATATCTAATTTGCCAGTGCCACTCGCCAAGGTATTTCTGGAGAGCAACCATAAGCCGGGAAAATACGGCCAAGTTTTCCATGACAAGTGAGATAAAATTTCAATTTCATAAATTTGGTCTGGCTTGTCAAGGAAAACTTGGTATACCTGTGCTTTGATTCACAAAAGATAGCAGAACCCGATGCTAATTCTTGACCACTTTACACGTAATGCTTATTTCTGGTGATTCACAAAGCTAGATGAAGCGGAATTCTCAAATCGTAAATGACTCTTTCAGAATTTCCACAGACAGTCTTGTCTAAACCGATACTTGTCGGACGGCAAGATGCTGACCTGTTCTTAATTTGACATAATACAAATAAATAGCAATGCCAAGACTGGCGAATGACTGATTTGACTGATCATTTGCTATGTACACGATAACGATGTTCCGACATTTTTTTTTCACATTCAACCACCAATCTCTAATTCATCCACCATATATATATTTCATTGCACTAGTTTTCAGCTAGTGATGTTTCATCAAACTAATTGAGCTGGTACTTCAGCAGACTCATTAGTGTGAACCTGTTGTATTCACTGTCATAACTATAGCTCAACATGCACGCTTTTAATTTGCTCCAATAGGCCTTGAACCTGATGACATCACTGCACTGCATTGTGGGAATAAGTGAAGTATAAATCCGCCATCTTTGGACTAAACAGGTGGAAACTGTCATTCAGTTGGCATGGATAAACAATGCATCATGGGATAGAAAGAAGGATAAAACGTCACCAGGGTTCACAGCTATTGTACGGTATAACGCATAGGGAGTAAAATGTGGGAATCGACAAAACATTGATGATTACGAATAGCACTAAACATATGCTAGCAAGAAATCGTTTATTTACAACAAAACAGAACATCGCTCAAGTTTATCACAAAAGAGATGATTACAATTTCCATTTCGACATCGTAAACTATCCCTTTCTGGACAGTAATATTGCAGTGGGACCTGCATATGACGTATCTCGCCTAGTAGCATTCGTATCTCGCCTAGTAGCATTTGCTAGATCCTGTGTTAAATGTGACGATTTTAATCAACGTCACAAAACGCTAATGCAAAAAATTATAAAACAGAGCTATACCAGCGCCTCCACTCAAAGTTTCTCAAATTTGGCGATAAATATCGCAGGCTGATAGCAAAATACGAGCGTAGTGTGCAAGATCTATGGCGTTACGTTTCGTAATTTGTCTCTAATTCCGCTTAACCCGGAGATAGGGGCCGTTTGAACCCACGTACTTCAAGATCCCCATGGTGCTCATATGAACAGTCAAAATCAAAGCGTGACCGAGATACATCATTCTTTAGATGGAATATCATGATGTCTTAACGGCATCATTGAAAGCAATTGACCGCTTCTCTCTTGCAGGAAACCAGCCTATGTTTATATATACTATGCTGTCTTTTTGAATTTGGTGCTAATGCTGTTATATGGAATATCGAAGAGATCTTTGGATTATGGACGCGGATATTCTTCAATGGATGACGGCTGAATTCTGAATGACGGAGCAGACGCTTGTATCCCAAGATTTTATTGTATCGGGTCATACTCTAAGACGAACGGCCGCGAAATATCCCTTCACTCGAAGAGAGATGTATATGTCTACCATACCAGTCGGACGGGTTATGTACAATTGGAATAATATGTTTCAGTTCAGAACTCCTTCGAGATTAGGAAATTAATTCGTAAAATCGAAAGCTGCGATGTCATTTCAATGTAACCCGTATCTCCATGAATGTTGATGGAGTAAAGGAACCAGACAATTTCATACAAACATTTCCATTCTGGGAAAATGACGCCATTGTCACGTCATCAGTGCGACCATCGTGGACGTTGTTCTGGTAGAGCTTGACCCAAGGATAGAGTATGATACGTTTCAGTTCCCTTGTCGCACCGAATCATTCCTCTCCCCCGGCCGTTCGGGGTACCCGTACATCCCTAAATCTCCAGGTCATATAGGGTAGGGATAAGATACAAAAATGTCCCATAACATACGAGAACTGTACGAGTGTCACGTTTGAAGACAATTCTGCGTGGTCGCCATTCAGAATAATTACACAATTCGATTAAATCATTTTTTTATTGTATTTTTACTTTACCAAAATATGAAAAAACATGATAGACAGATTATTCGCATGTACAATGGTAACACCATAAAGCTACACAATATATACACTCGAATGGCACGCTGATACTACACTTTTATGTCAGACACTTTAGGTACAATATCTAATTTGCCGGTGCCACTCGCCAAGGTATTTCTGGAGAGCAACCATAAGCCGGGAAAATACGGCCAAGTTTTCCATGACAAGTGAGATAAAATTTCAATTTCATAAATTTGGTCTGGCTTGTCAAGGAAAACTTGGTATACCTGTGCTTTGATTCACAAAAGATAGCAGAACCCGATGCTAATTCTTGACCACTTTACACGTAATGCTTATTTCTGGTGATTCACAAAGCTAGATGAAGCGGAATTCTCAAATCGTAAATGACTCTTTCAGAATTTCCACAGACAGTCTTGTCTAAACCGATACTTGTCGGACGGCAAGATGCTGACCTGTTCTTAATTTGACATAATACAAATAAATAGCAATGCCAAGACTGGCGAATGACTGATTTGACTGATCATTTGCTATGTACACGATAACGATGTTCCGACATTTTTTTTTCACATTCAACCACCAATCTCTAATTCATCCACCATATATATATTTCATTGCACTAGTTTTCAGCTAGTGATGTTTCATCAAACTAATTGAGCTGGTACTTCAGCAGACTCATTAGTGTGAACCTGTTGTATTCACTGTCATAACTATAGCTCAACATGCACGCTTTTAATTTGCTCCAATAGGCCTTGAACCTGATGACATCACTGCACTGCATTGTGGGAATAAGTGAAGTATAAATCCGCCATCTTTGGACTAAACAGGTGGAAACTGTCACTCAGTTGGCATGGATAAACAATGCATCATGGGATAGAAAGAAGGATAAAACGTCATCAGGGTTCACGGCTATTGTACGGTATAACGCATAGGGAGTAAAATGTGGGAATCGACAAAACATTGATGATTACGAATAGCACTAAACATATGCTAGCAAGAAATCGTTTATTTACAACAAAACAGAACATCGCTCAAGTTTACTGATCCCCTGGCGGGACAATAATTGTTGTTTTTATTTCGATACTCCGTTCAAGTATTTCACATTAGAGATTTTCATTTTGAAGATGCTTGTTTTTATGAAAATGATCCCAGCATAAACTATATTCAAAAGTGTGAAAATCATCGTTGCAGTAACTCGCCTCAGTAACAGAGGTGCAAAAATTACGTTTGATTACTCCATAGTTAAAACATCAGTGTAGTTTTCTCGAAATGTATAAGCCTAGAGACACTTCATAGTAAAAATGGTCAACATATTTCCTAGTTTTGGAACTATGTAAGTTCAAAGTTATGTCTTGGTGATTCGATGAACTTTTTTTCATTTGCTTCAATTTCGATGTTTAAACAGCTACACAAAAATGTCAGAATCTGAATTACACATTTCTAGTTGTATCAAAAAACGTATTTTGACGTGACAATAAGTTGAACCGTAGATTAGAAATATACATGTAAATAAAAATATTTTAAAAAAAATCAAATATCAAATCAACAATATTATTTACCTGTAATCCTAAATGTTCAGCCTTTTCGAACAATATATATATATTGCCAAAGATCTGTGGAATCATCACTGCTGTGTAGAGCACAATTACCCTTCACTCTATCTGGTCTGGCTTTCCCGGCGGGGGCAATTTGGTTCCCAATTTATTGTTCGTACCCCTAACTAGGGGGCTGAGACTTCCAAAACTATACCCTTGGGTCAAGGTCTACCAGAAAATGAAAAGAAAATCTAAAATAGTCGCTTTGATTGTCTAAAAAGGCATTTTTTGTCAATTTTTCGAATTTTTTATCTAAGCAATTTCTCAGCAAAAACTGCTTGATAATTTAATAAATATTGACCCGATTTGAAATAAAATAGTTTTTGCCCGATTTTCCTTGCGGAAAAGAAGAATTTTGAAGAAAACAGACTAAAAGATAACTTTCCTGGTACCACACTTGGAGCTACTCCGCAGGTAAAAGAACCACGACAATAACACATATGGCTATAATCCACTTCCTTGCGTTGATGTACCCTATTCCCCCAGTTCCTATTCCCCCAGTGTATCTTTCTTCACCAATGACTTCCTCGTTATATTGTATTCGGCCAGTGCAAGGCGCAGTTGCTTCGATTTTATGACAAGACGTCGTATCTCCCGTCGATGTCGCATGTGCTGGTGTAGAAGGACTCTGCAGTCCACACACGGCTTGTGCCATCTTCATATTATCATCGGTGTACGGAAATGCTGCTGGTTGCAAATTCAGCTCGTCCCACATGTACTTGCTGTCAGATCGTTTTAAGCCAGCGATATACATTTTTCCGACTTCAGTTTCCGTGTGTTTGCAGGAATGCCACGGTTCAACTTCCTTAATGGTGATCGTTTCGTTGATACTTTGGTTATCTCCCTTGAGAATACAGGACACCTTAAATTCCCCGTCGAATATTTGGCCAAGACCTTCGGTGTTTCGCTGGAAAACGTGTTTCATATCTGTACCTGTGACAACAATATCGTATAAGAATAGTCTTTCTTCCATGGACAAACTCTGCCAGCCTCTAAATGCCTTGCAGGCCCAAGTACAAGCCACGAATAAATTCACCAGCGTAACCATCAACACAACTTTCTTCATGTTTCGCATGATCTGTTAGAAGAAAAATACCAATGGTTAATGGTTATGATGGAATTTTAGTGCATGGGTTCTTATATGATCGGGAGCAACTGACGATATTACAGAAGGAATGTTATTTAACTATCCCTTCAGATAAATTCCAGCTTTTCATCAAGCTGACATAAAAACAAAAACGTGTTACATATTTCTGAGACCGGTGCAAAATAAATTTTGCATGTAAGGTTGTTGATTTCGGCCATACAAGTATATGGTAAACAGACAGTTTTGAAACAGGCCATCTTTCACTTTTTATGCAGGATCGCAGGATCCCTTGGGGATCCTTCATGCCCCAAGGCCGTAATCATGCTTCAAGGCCGCGCCCCAGGCAATGCCCACCGAAAATGCCCCCAGCTCATGCCCCATAAAATGACACCAGGTCATGCCCGAGTTCATATCTGGAACATTTCTATACACTGACACTGCACTGTTTTCATGTGCTAGAACGCTGCCTATACACCAATACTTTACGGGTGTCATCTTCAATACACGTGTCTGGAACATCGGCAGTTAAATTGAAAGACGAGCCATATTTCTTCGTGTTACATCATAATTAACATTATATGACCTAGAAAAATAGGTCAAAGTCAATCATCTATAGGAATAGTCAGGTATAGACGTCTAGTCAATCACCAGATGCATATTTAATATGAAGTTGGGGGCTCTAGCTTTAATCCTTCAAATATGGTAGAACATCTGAGAAAACAGTTTGGTCCGTTTTCAGTCTTTTCACCATAGGATTTGACCGTAACTGGCTCGTTTTGATGATTGGTTTAAACGCAAATTTTGTGTTCGTATAAACACAAGCCAAGATGATACAACTCGACTAGTATTCATGTAAAATCTTGTCACCGATGTAGCATTAATCAGACAAGAGAAGTATTCGCCATATTCTCACGTTCATTTTTTTTTTACCTAAAAATGATCCTTGACCTATTTTTGTAAGTACAGTTTATTCGTGAAACACAACCTCAATTCAAGACATTGACTATTTTTCATATAAATCACGTCGCCCTGGAAGCAATCCAAAGCAAATGCGACTTGGGGATCTACTTTGATCGTACTTGACCTATTTTTCAAAATGGCAACATGATTTTTCATGAAGTGTGTTCTGTATAGAAACAAGTTATGATGGTGTATCACTTATGCTCCGATGGTTTAACTAACCCAATATCTAGGGTCTTCTAACAGTTCTGCCTCCTAACTATTTCTTCACTCTTAAATTCTGTGTGAATGTCAAATTTTATTGCATACAAGGTACAACCTTGCACATGCACAGCACTATATATCCGCGATATATCCAACGTCAAGATAAAATACGTTTTAGGGTAGAAACAGGACTTACCCTTTTAAGTATAGGTTCAAATCTAGAGCCTCAGGCAGAGCAATGGGACTATTCATAGTGTGAGCAAAATAGGCTGTTGGAATAATTCTGCTAAATCATTGTGAAGAGCTATGCAATGTGTCCAGTCTCCCACTAGACTCTGCTCTCAGTTCTCAAATCTCTCAACAAGATTCTCAACAAGAAAATGTAACTTGTATAGTGCGTAGGTCTATCTACAATATTACCAAAACCGAAGTTCATTATTTTATATGCAACGGACATGATGTCAGGATAGATACATTCTTCTCTGTATGTTGCAAATATTTGTCAAAGTTATTTTTTTTAGAAAGGGATAATTAGAAAGTCTATCCTTCAACAGGAAATGATACCATAACAAGAGCCCGTATATCTGGAATTACATTGGTCCAAATTTCAAGGTTGTTTAATAGCCTTGATTTCAATTGGTAACTAGCAATCCAGAGAAAGGTCTACAGTTTTGTGCTTCTGAGAATGTAGCATATATCACATCTTATATTGAATGATAAACCAAAATTGGCTTAACTCTTGGTAACTAGTTGACCTTGAAGCAAGAGCCGAGAGCTCACATATCCCACACTGAAATCGTCAATAGTCAAACACAAGAAAATAGTAGTTTTCCTGCAAATGGATTCCTTTCAGCCGTAAGAATTTTTCGTGAAGGAATAAGAAACAATGAAGTAAACCTTTGTTCTTGAGTTAATAAACAGGTATGAAGTTCATGAAGGACCCCTCTCCCCATTGAATTAGTAAATGTATGGTTTTTATGTCACAACAGTTTAACTAATTGTAGCTGTTTCAAACATGGGAGACAACTTCACAGGATAAATGCCATATACCTGTAGGGGAGAGAACTTTGAATGTTCCAACCTAACACATATAGTCAGCTAAACTTGATTCAGTTTTGGGGGACTGTGACCTTGACCTTTGACAAATTGATCTCAAAATGTATGGCTCCTCTTTGCCATGCGAGTAAGGTATACTCAAAGTTTGGACAACAAGTGTTAATGGATGAATGGACAGAACGCAACATCGCATTACACGACCTCGTCTTCGACAGGCATATGAAAATGTGACTTTTAATGATTTCTTGATGTTGGGGTCACAGTGACCTTGACCGTTGACCCACATTTTGGTATGTAACACATCATGTCCCTCTAATGTATCTACTGGCAGAAAAAAAAATGTTTTTGATGACTTCCTGATTTTGGGGTCACAGTGACCTTGACCTGACCTAAAATTTGGTACATGACACATCGTCTTCCCTCAATGTATCAGTGGACTCAAAAAAATCAGATTTTTATGAATTTCATGATTTTGGGGGTCACAGTGACCTTGACGTTCGGCCTTGTCTTACATTTTGGTATGTGACATATTATGTTCCCCTAATTTTTTACCATCTTCACAAGTCCAGGTAAATCCTAAATCCTCGCAGAGGGTTTACCTGGACCTTTTTGGTGATTCGAATGAGTTCTTGGGTCGATGCCTCTATTATACAATCTAATAAAATATCGCCCGCGCTTGTTTTGAATTAGCATGTCGGTATCCCAAGCCTGTGGTTTTTGCTTTGACTTCCGATGTCGATTTCCGCTCGACATCAAAGCAGTATGGCCCGCGATGAAATTGAAACCTGTCACATCTCATACCTCGCAGTGGATTGGCCTAATCAACCAGCTTAGCGCGTTCACTGATTGGGTTGATTCAGGGGAAACCCCTTCATCTATTTATATCCAGAACTCGTATCGGTAACTAACCAAGCCAGTGTATCGATCCCAATATATCGATCGATACACTGGCTCGCGAGGATGATTTTTTACTGACACAAATTTTTTTAAAGATTTTTTGATTCTGGGGTCACAGTGACCTTGACCTAAATTTTGGTACATGACAAACCGTCTCCCCGTAATTTCTCAATGCACACAACAAAATCATGATTTTTAACCATTTCACGATTTTTGGGTCACAGTGACCTTGATCTTTGACCTTGACCTTGACCTACATTTTGGTATGTGACCCATCGTGTCCCCCTAATGTATCTACTGACACAAAAAAATGTTATTTTTAATAATTTCCCGATGTTGGGGTCAGTGACCTTTGACCTTCACCTAATTTTTGATATGCGACACTTCATTTCCCCGTATTGAATCCACTCACAAAAATTAGTATTTTTTTATGATTTCCTGATTTTTAGGTCACCCTGACCTTTGACCTTGATTCTGGGGTCACAGTGACCTTGACTATTTGATCTGAATCTAAATTTTGGTACATGACAAAATGGCTCCCGTAATTTCTCAATGGACTAAAAAAAATCATGATTTTTAACAATTTCACGATTTCACAATGACCTTGACCTACATTTTGGTAGGTGACACATCATGTTCCCCGAATGTATCTACTGAAACAAAAAAAAATGTAACTTTTAATAATTTCTCGATTTTGGGGTCACAGTGACCTTTGACCTTGACCTATTTTTTGGTATGCGACACTTTATTTCCCCTATTGAATCCACACACAAAAAATTTGAAATTATTAATGATTTCCTGATTTTTCAGTCGCACTGACCTTTGACCTCTGACCTCGACCTACAATTGATATGCAACACATCGTTCCCCCCTAGGGTATCCACTCACCAAAAATTAGAACTGTAGATATAAAACTGTCAATGGTCAATGATTTCCTTATTTTAGGCAACAGTGACCTTTGATCTCTGACCTCGAACTCAACTTTTGGTACGCGACACATCGTCCTCACCTAGCGCATCCACTCACAAAAAATTGCAACTGTGGATAGAAAACGTTCACAGATATAGACCGGACACGAACACTTCAGTGATTTCCTGTTTTTTAGGCCAGTGAACTTTGACCTCTGACATCGACCTTCATTTTGGTACGCGACACATCGTTTCCCCGTAGGGTATCCACTCATCAAAAATTGGAACTGTAGATAGGAAACTGTCCCAGATATAGACGGACGGAAACCGCCATCACATAATACGTCCGCCTTTTGGCCGGCGTATAAAAACCAGTATGGGATAAAAGATACTACAGATCCTTCCTAGTATGTGTATATCATTGAACGGACTGGACCTGCCTCCTGAAGCTATGCTAGGTGCATTCTCATGGTAGCAGATTGTATACTCTAAAAATGCCGGTACACTCAAAGTTTGGACGGGTTACACATTCTGACAATGGGAAAATGACAAGTATATTGTGCAGACCAACTATAACATCAGCCTGTTATCTATCCCTTTGCTCCGAACATGTCGAAGCATTCCGTGTCCAGGGTCTGGACTTGTTTAAAGCATTGATAATTACGGTTCCATCTCTGCCAAGTATTTTGTTTAACTTGCTTGTAGGAGTGGGATAATCTGGCCTTGAATTAAAAATTCAGCCGAGTTTATCGCCTGAACAGACAAAGTATACAGGCTGTGGTTGAGGGGACGCGGGTAGAAGTTCTCAAGTTCCTGTGAATACAATTGCTGCAGGAATGGAAGTCTAGAAAATATTAATTCCTTGCTAACATCTAATAAGTTGCCTTAAAATATTAAGTGTACCGGCAGAAGTTTTGATAGTCAGAGATTGATCACATCCTCTGACAAACACTATAAGGTAACCCCAGAATGCATAATGTACTTATATTCTAAAGGGAAACGAGAGGATCGGATCCAATATACGCCCGCGCAATCTTAAACATGTTGAACAAATTGGATGGGAAAGCAACCACACTCGATGATATTAAAATGGGCAATTTGTCTGATGTAAGCTAGATTAGGTATACTTATGTTTATTACCAATCCAAACCTTGAGACATGGTATATCACACAGTTTAAAAAGAAGAACTGTCAGACCGGTGGGTGGATTATTAGACAGGTAACAAATCAAAATAATCAGGATGGACAGACATGTAACAAATTAAAATAATCAATCAAAATTAATTTTGGTCATAATCCACATCCCTGAACTGACAGAAGCAACACAATTTTCTCGCAGTTTCCTACCTAGGTCACCTTGGCCTTCGCCGAACCCATGTGCGAGGTATGCCTAAAGTTATCTGCAGTTTTTACAGGTTCTTTAGCCTAAGTGAACTTGACATTTGACCGTTTTACCTCAACTTAAAATAAGGTTCTTGTTTGCCCCATGGAAAATATATACCCAAATTTTAGTACCAATTCAAACCTGGAAATGGGAATTTTCATCTTTTCTTGCAGATTTTCCACCTCAAGTGATCTTGACCCTTTGACCTACTGACCTCAAGATAAATTGGATTATTTTTTTACCCAAGAACAAGGTTTATCCAAAGTTTGATACCAATCCATAACCTGAACAGGAGATCTTGCACGAAAAAGAAAAGTTAACAGACGGATAGAAGTCCGGATCGATTTAAACGACCTAGTCTACCAACGGGCGTGTAAAAGTAAAAACTCGATGTGAAAGATATATATAAGAATATCGAGAAATATTCAGTTTCATTGAAATGGACCTGGTAATACTATCGTCAGTGCTGCCGTATCTAAAATATTTCTTTCTTCTGTTCTTTTGAGTATTTGGTACAGACAAATAAACAACTGATCACCCTGAGAAATGACGATACAAAGGTGATAATACCGCCTGACGGGTGCAAAATCATACAGAGTCGTTATCCGGGTCTTTCTTGGAACATGGACTAAATAATAATAATAGATCCCTACCTTTCTCTCCCAGTATGCTCAGAATACTTTGACAGTGACAATAAGTGATCTCCGAGACAGATCCGTTCTATCACAGATTTGTTCACGTTTATATCTGCATGTATAACTTATAAGAAGCATAGCCGTACCCACGGTTAACTAGTGATTATCCATACATTTACATGTTGACCTATATTCTATATTCATCGCGTACCTGGTACAAGCTATCACTACAAGTGATGTCACCTTAGTACCGTCATTACCCATGATAATATAACCATACATGTATGTAATTTACGATCGTATGATTGTGCGACCTGATTCTTCATTGGACGAATCGTTGCCATGTGGCTGTCGCTAACAATTCCCATATTGATTTTCGCAACCGGATCCATTAATCAGTAGGCCTATGTATATCGTGCATCTATTATTTAGAGCCAGTCTGTTGTCAGTAACATCATGTACGGATCACAGCGTTATTTTGGACGCGTAAGTTATTGTCGTGTAATTTCCAAGATAATGATATGCTACTCAGAAATGATCTTCGACATATTTTTCAAGTTTTTCGGTGCTTCCATCTTCGCGTTCAGAGCATTGAGAGATCAACAGCTATAATGAACTAATTATTCATATACTGTTTATTTATTTCAAGATGAAATAATTTTTATCGCCAAAAATCAGAGGATTATATTTCAGGTACCCCCACGGCACCAAGCAGATCAACAAGTGCCATTAATAAAGCATGGAGGGCAGGAGCACCCTTGCTGCAAATTCCTTGTGCATTTTACCTAGTCCCAATTGCCAAAATTGACACAAAGAATTGAAGACTATCTCCTCAATAAATACAAGGTATTTTGAACACATTTGGTGCATTTATGGGTGACCCTCCATGTCCCATATTCTCAAAATTATAGGGATTCTATAATAACAAAGCTTACATTCAATGGAGCAATACACATAAAATTTCAGTATAATCTGTTGGAAAGAGGTGGTATTGGATTTTGAGAACCGGGGGCATGCAGAATCAAATATCCTCAGCTGGATAGGGAAGAGAGGAAACTTACCTCTTGACAGTCTGACAGCGAGACAGTCCCAGTCATCAAACTTAAAGAGGGGAAGACACTGTACCTTTATTACCGTGAAGAGATCGCAGAGAGAAAAACTTACCTTTGACATTATGACGGTCCGACAGATCAAATTTGATATCGGGGATAACACTCTGCCATAATGTATATTGCGAATGTATGGAGGAGAGAACTTAGCTCACGACATTGCGAGTCATCGAACTGTATAGAGGAAACTCTACCTTAAAAAATTATACCGAGTGGAGATCGCGGAGAGAAACTTACCTTTTGACAGTACGACAGTCCGACAGATCGAATTTGATAGAGGGGAGAACACTCTACTATAATGTAGACTGCGAAGGTATAGAGGAAACAAAACTTAGCTCATGCATGGCAGTCCGACAGTTCAAGTCATCAAACTTTGTAAAGGGAAGGACAATCCCCTTAATTTATACCGAGAAGAGATCGCAGAGAGAAAAACTTACTTATTGATGGTCCGACAGATCAAATTTGATAGAGGGGAGAAAACTCTAATTTATATTGCAAAGGTATGGAGAGTGAGTGAGTGAATATGATTTAACGTCGCTTTCAACACTATCTCAGTTTATATCACGACGCTGGTTCCTATTCCTTTTCACACCCGGAAACCACACGTGTAGGGTCCTAGTCCTTTAAGGGAGTAGAGGACGTTCATTTCTAGAGGTTGAATTTTTTTTTAAATTTCAGGATTTTTTCATCAGGTTAGGAGAAGATGATCCATGGAAAAAAAATAGGGGGTCACCATACTCGTTAAAAAAATATGGTAGCCAAAAGCATGTATACTACTTAAAAGCCATAACACTGAATACATAGGGAAATTTGGATTTTTTCTTCTTTGATGCTCAATAAATCAAACTTCCCAAGGTCAAATTTTTCCCATTTTGCTATATAATACTAAACACATATAGTGCTTGTTAAATATGTAATAAAAACAGGGGGACACCATACTTTCTTAGAAAATATTAGCGTTATAACAGATAAACTGAGCCTTTTCAGTCCTATTTCCAGGAGGGGGTGGGGGTGGGGAATCAGGGTGGGTGTGGAGAATATTATCGAAGTTCCAATTATTAGCCATTCAGAAGTTTTCTTTTTGTTGAAAGTGAATAGGAGTGAATTTGGGGGTATTCCGGAGGAATAATTTTTAACCTATGGAACACTTTGCACCCTCCAACCGTTGAATTTAAAATGCTAATTTTTTGGTCCGTCCCATCACACTATCGACCCACCAGTAGAACGCATAAATGGTTGTGTTGTGTCTTTTGTTGATTTTTATTCCATTTTGAGATGTCTGCGTACTTTTGTTAGGAAATTCGGCTTGTTTTGAAAAATCCGACAAATCACCATGTTGTAGCCCCATAAGAGCAGGGAAATGAACGTCCTCTACTCCCTTAACACCCGAGACCCCACGGATTGGGTCCTATTCATTTTCACACCCGGGATCCCCACGGGGGCCCCAGTTAGTCGCCTCTTACGACAAGCTCTCTGAGGAGCTGAGAACTAATCTTACCATGACCTGGAGTGTGCACAATGACATCCCAAGTCAATCCCCGAGAGTCACACAGGGCGCGAAGGTATGGAGAAGAGAAAACTTACCTCACGACAGTCCGACAGATCGAATTTGATAGAGGAACATGGGTCTCACAGAGAACAAAAGATTTGGCCGATCTGTTAGCCTCCAGCGGAAATTCAACTGGGGGTAAGATCACATGGAGGCAGATAGGACGGGACACAATTAACTTCATTAACTTCAATGTTAATTGTGAACTTTTCAGAGGGGGGAACAGCGGGGGAGTGGCGTCATCACGTGTTCCTCTATAGAGGGAAGGAAACTCTAGTATAATGTATATGGCGAAGGTATGGAGAGGAAATTTAGCTCATGACAGTCCGACAGTGCGACAGTCCGAGTCATCGAGCTTTATAGAGGGGAGGAAACTTTATCTTACTGAGAAGAGATCGAGGAGAGAAAAATTTACCTTTTGACAGTACAAATCGGATTTTACCTTCATGGTTTGTGCAACCGGAAGTGGAACACTATACTGAGAATGATCGGTTTATGGACACCGGTGTTTGACCAAATGGGACACCTGGGTCCAGTTATGTACAATAGTGCATGTGGCTCAACTGCGCATACAACCAGATGTGGAACTCTACCGAGAACAACAGACATTGGAGGTTCACCAACAGATACATCTAGCACTAGTCGTTGTTGTTGCTGTCTAATTGGAGGCTCTATTTCGTAGCCAATTCTGGTCACTGGGTAGTTTGGGGTATCCCACAGGTAACAATTAAACGTACACTTGCTATTTCCTCAACGTATTTACATTTTTGGTGTACTAGTCATACACAACACCTAGCATTTTTGATCGAAGGCGGACGCACACTGGAAGTAGAACTCTCCACCTAGACAAGCAGAGAACACAGTCTTGCTCGCAGACAAACTGCCTTGAAGTCTCTACACGACACTAGCTGGTTCACTACAATGAAACGAATCCTCGTCAAATACGACCTACCATCGGCAGTGGAGTTAATCCTAAACCCACCATCACGCGAGTCTTTCAAACGAAAATCCCCAAAAGCCATCGATAGCTTCTGGACCAACCACCTACAGGACGAAGCATCAACCAAAAGCTCCCTTAACTTTCTGAATGCTAAAGCATGTGGAGTAAAAAAGCCCTCACCACATATGGTCAACAGTCGGGTCCTCTCCCCGGGATGTAAAACGAGCAACAATCAAGGCCAAGTTACTAACCGGATGCTATCTGCTTCAAGAAAACCGCTCGAAGTTTAATCAATTCGACACAAACCCGACCTGCCCCCTCTGTTCGGATGAACCGGAAGACCGTCCTCATTTCATCTGCACATGTAAGAAGCTGCAACACATCCGCGACCAGCCTATCAAGAAAATTCTCAATCTACTGACGGACACGGGCTTCCATGACCTGGTTCCTCTGGCACGGTCAAACCCTGTGACCATGACACAAATAGTACTGGACATTAGTAAACTGATCCCGATAAACATTCTTAAAGGCACAGAGCTTCTACAGCGCCTCGAATCCATATCGCGACTGCTGTGCTTTGCCCTTCACAATGAAAGAGCAACCCTGCTTCTAAAGGACTGTTAAGAGAGAGAGAGAGAGCTAGTTCGCGTCGGTTATAGTAACTGAGTAGGTTTAAGTCAGATAGTGACGAGTCCGTGTAAATAGTGTTTCAAAGTCACATGTATTAATATGTACTATATACCTCACAGAGGGTGCTCCTAGATGAAAGGAGGAATTTCCTGATCAACAACAACAACTGATAGGGAATAAAGACTCCAAAATTTCACCAGTAGGATACTCCTCGACCATATCATTTTTAATAGAGCATTGTGCATAGACTACTCATGCACTACCAGAACTCCCTACCGAGGATGACAGGGGTCATAAAAGACACTGGAATTTTATCACACAAAATGGCTGGACTCAAGCATGTGCAAAAATGCACTATGAGATAATTGCGCATGTGTAACAGAAATGAAACCGAGATGGAGTACAACAGGCGGTACATGTACAGACATCAAGGTTTCACACACGGACTGAAGACATAGTCATGTGCAAAAGGGCATTGTGGAATGACTGCACATGCGTAACTGAAAATGCAGTGCTATATCAATTCCTGACAATTCAGTCATTTTTCTTTCTTAGACAATATGCGTTTGTTTTGAAATCAAGCATATACACAGGTTTGATGTCCTAGACTAGGGCTTGTTCATCAAGTAAGCATCCTCCATGATGCAGGTCTGTATACTCCGTACCAGGACCACCTGCAGCTGATTAGAGCTGCACAGTTATCACTAGAACTGTCTGTTTAAAATATCAGCCAATGAACGGATGGCATTTTGGGGCAATACACCATCTTTCGGATCTTGGTACATTTAAATAAAAGCCCAGTTTAGGTGTAGAAAAAGCCGGAGGACAAACACTTTGAAGTCCAAGAGAAAACATGGGACTTCACTTAAGTAAAAACATTTACGGCTATGATATGAACATCTGACTTCAAAGCAACCAGAATGGAACAAAATACACGACACAATGCCTGGTGCTTAATTCATTCAAATATGGGCATGTTTGGAGAGGTTCACAAATATTTCCGATTGAAGTGACTGGTATTCGTTGTGGCTCGGATTTGATAGACAATCCATGACTTGGGATGATGCAAGTAAGAAACAACTGTATTAAGTGGCCGTATTACGTTGGTAAAATTACAGTACTGAGACTAGGTTGAGATGTACAAGTACTACTATACTACATGTATATCTCAACTTCGGTCGGTCATAGAGTACTAAGACTAAATGTATATCCCACCAATTGTTAATGCTACAGAACTGAGACTATATCCCAAACCAGATTCAGGTAAAATGTACAGACACTATATCCTACCCTACGTCTGAGATAGATTGCTGACACTACAGGTAGGCCCTATATCCCAAGACATGCAAGATAGCAAAGGATATAGTAGCGAGACTATGCTATTTCAATGACAGTATATCCCATCCTAGGTTAAGGATAGAGAACTGAGACTACCTGTATAGACCAACCCATGATGAGAATAGAATACATGTACTGTTCGATAATACATGAATATCCCAATCCCAACCTAGGATAAGGTTTACCGTTAGAGTACTGAAACTACATTAATATCCCAACATAAGTTAGGTTTACTGTTAGTGTACTGGGGGAGCATAAGGTCAAGGTTAAGGTTCACCATTACAGAGTATTAACTAAAAGAGTGGGTGAGTGAGTATATCAACCATGTCAACCTAATTTAGGCTGATTGACATGTATTTACATGTACATGTGTATATCCCCAGTTCTGAGATAGAATACTGATACACTACATGTATATATCTCAACCTAGGTCTGAGATAGAGTACTGAGACTACATGTGCCTGAGATAGAGTATGTTACCATGGTTACTGAAACTACATGTATATCCCAACCTAGGTCATGTAGGTGTGAGAGCACTGACACACTACCTGTATATCCCAACCTACGGTCTGAGACAGAGTACTGATACGCTACATGAATATCTCAACCTAGGTCTGAGATAGTACCGAGACTACAAGTATATCCCAACCTAGGTGTGAGAGTGAGTGAGTGAGTGAGTGAGTGAATAGAATTTAATGTCGCTTTCAACAATATTTCAGCTATATCGCGACGTACCAACTGAGCTCCACCCAGCCAAGTTGCGTTCCTGCTACTTCAAAGAAGAAATCTTTGAAGCAGCATGGAACCAGACACCAGTCCCGACCTTGCATTTTACGGGGCTGATTTAAGGTTAAAGGATACAATCAGCCCCGTCAAAATGAAAGGCCTGCAGTCCTCACAATTCGAAATCTGCCTTGGCAGAAAATGTTGTAAACTTACATTATCCCCCATTCAGCCCCATGTTAAAAATGGCCGAGGCAAACTCCATTTGCTTCAGCTTTTTGCGTCGCAATGCCGAATGCCAGCGCCAATTGCGAGGGCGGAGACACCCTCCATCCACCCTTTAAAACACTGAGATAGAGTACTGATACAACATGTATAACGGACAGGGATTTTCAGGCACTACCGGGATTCTATCCGGGGTCCTCTTACTTGCCACACCAGTGCTCTACCGACTGAGCTAAAGGGAAATTCCCGCTAGCTGTGAGCTAGTACAAGCACTGGTGCAAGTGCCTTCCGTTACACTCCTCCCCGCCTAAATCCTCTCCCCCTCCGAGACAATCCAATTCTCTGGTCCAGAGCCCCACGCTCCATGAAACAGTGGTCACGGCACCAATGTAATGGACAGGGATTTTCAGGCGCTACCAGGCTTAGATCCGGGGTCCTCTTACTTGCCACACCAGTGCTCTATCAACTGAGCTAAAGGGAAATTCCCGCTAGCTGTGAGCTAGTACAAGCACTGGTGCAAGTGCCTCCTCCCGTTACACATGTATATCCCAACCTAGGTTTGAGACAGAGTACTGAGACTACATGTATATCCCAGCATAGTAGTATCAAGACTATATGTAATAACCCAGGTTAAGGTAAGAGTACAGATACTACATGTATATCCTAAGATAGGTCTGAGATTGAGTACTGACACTAATGTATATCCCAACCATTGCCAACTGGAGGTAATGACTCCTGTAGTTATATCTCAAATTATATTGCACTGAGAGAAAAGGTTAAGGATAGAGTCGCATCAGCTGTGCCACCCGCACAAGAGTTGCAAATAACATAATCATATTTCTCCAGTTTATAATGTACATATTATTTCTACCTACCTTATATCACTGTATATATGTTTTTTTTTTTTTTGCCCTACTCTGCATCAATGAGTTGGACAACATGTATTGATCGATCAAACACTGCCCGCCATCTACTTTCTCAAGCATAAAAGAACAAACAGCATTTTGGGAATATAGCACCATGTGATTTTTTCTTGTAGCCATACTAACCCGTATGTGGAATGAGTCATGAATGAAATTTTCCTCAAATCCTCACAATTGCAACCGTTTTCCAACTATTGAATATTGGGAGTAGGAAAGAATCATCCAGGGAGGATAAACGGTTGCAATTGTGAGGATTTGAGGAAAATTTCATTCATGACTCATTCCACACACGGGTTACTATGGCTCCTATTCTCCTACTCCCGTAAATGTGATCATGATCTCACGGCTTCCCTGTTTACGTGAGTAGGATTGTGAAGACTGTGTTTGGGCGCCGATTGTTGCGCAGCCTGATAAATTGCAATCAGGAAATGTTATGTCAGCGATCCGATGACCAATGATTTGACCTTTGACAAAACCTGTTTGACATGTTTTGGCGGAAGACACGTCATCCACGAGGTTCCCGAACAACACAAATGAATGGAATGAGTTGAAAAATCTGAAACCATATAGCCTTGAACCGAAACGCAAAGGAAACTCAATCATATTTTTTGTCAACGGGTTTTCGAGTGCGCCGAAGTAAGCAATATCATAAGGACTCATATTAATAGAATGAACAATTGTAGAAATCCTTCTTTCTAAAACCCTGTAAATCATCTGAAATCCTTGAAACATTTTCCACTTTCCCTGGAAAGAAAACACTGAGGTGCTCGACGGGTGTCATATGCCTGTGTTACAGTCAACACGCAGAATGTAATTTTCTTACGGGAGCTACCCGACCCTCCAATTGTTTTCACCTGAACAGGTATCAGAGTTATTTCTCTTGCTTTGAAGTTCTCTTTGAATACCTGACTTCCGCTCTGCTAAAATTTGCAGTTTTGATGGCGATTTCACGTTTTAAGCTCGGTGCATGTGGAACTTCTTTTACCAGTTGTGATGGCTTGTTGTACACTTGAACGGTAAATGTTATCATGATCTCGTGGCTTCCTAGCCCGAAAACATCGGCTAAGGGGTCTATTTTTTTTTTTTTATTATTGTTGTTGCTGACCCTTTAGCCCGAATCACATATACAGACCGAAAAGGAAAAAAATAAAAAAGAAGTCAGTTGCTCGAGACCTTCAACTGCACACGGCGTGGGGAATTGAGACAAAGGCACGAAAAGCATTTTATCGAATAAATAATATGATTTGGCATCTCCAGAACTTTGATAATCAACTAATGACTCATTCCGTTAGACGAAATCTTCTTCCAAACTCTAATTTTGTCATCTAACTCGTCAAGTTGCCGCCATTTTCAGTCTCGTTGAGAAACGAGATTTCCAACGCGATTGACCTTTCTGACCACGTGACTCGTCCATTTCACCATAGTCAGATCAGAAAGGTCACGATACTAGTGCGCACGCGCGGTCAAGTCTCGTTGAGCTGTATCTGAGGAAATGGCGGTAAACATCGAAATCGAGCGTTTATTGTGTTTTCTTCGTCGTCACTAATTTTTTGGAGTCCCAAACAGTCATTAGAGATGGTACATGGTGAAAGAAGCTCAGGTCGGTCAAACTGTATCAAATTGGCATATTTTTTCTCTCCCGTTTCGTTATTTTCGTCAGCGAAAAGTTGCTCTTCGCCAGTCAAATTTTTATCGCTAAAATTTAACCTAGGTGCGATCTCGGCTGTGATAGGAATGCCACGCCCCCTTACCCTAAATTTACCTATCACAGCCAGAGTTTCTGGGTTAGTGGCTTCCCTGTTACGTGAGTACCTTTATTCATTTCTTACAACAAAAAAAAAAAAATTAAACTTATCAATCCTTATCTTATTGGTGTATCTCCTTGTGTAATTCATGTATCTGTAAGTGTTGTATACGGCCTGTTGTTGAATTGATACCTTTATATATTTGTTATCACAAAAAAAATGTTTGACTTATCAGACCTACTAATAGCATAAATTTCTTTAAACCTGATCCGATTCCCCCATGTGAACACAGTTTTCGGTTATATATGTCAACAGCTTACCGGTTCACGAAATACCTTCTCAAACGTCGAGCTGATTTCAAAACCAAAGCACTGACTGCTTCCCAACTTCCGCCATCAGAAACATCTCCGAAACATTTACGCGCACTAAATACAACTTAGACCAAAATACGTAATCCATACACGAACCGGACACGGATTGCGAAGTAATGTTGACCTGTGCATGTTATAACAATTGAGTTTGTAAGGAGTCGACGACAAGATTATCTCGTGCAACAGCAGACACATTCGCACCCGGAGTCCTACTAATTACTATTTTATTGTGTAAAACTTTTCTAAGCTATATATCCCTGTAGCTCTCTCAATCTCTAGCAATATATCACAGCACTCGAAACACTGGCCTCGATAGTTTACCGGTGTTTTAGTTTTATAACTGACTTTTTTAATTACGTGATCATGCAACCCAGTTTTTGGAAGAAAAACTGTCGTTAATATAAATGAACCTGTTCCAACTGGGATAATTAAAATTGTATCATCTTTCAGTACAGCCATTTGATACTGACAGATTTGAAATTGCCACTACACACACGTATATTCAGTCAATCAGAAAGACAAGTGGCTTTGAATTGAATTGAAATATGCTCACGGGAAATGAAATAGAACTCACGGGATACAAACGGGCGAAGGTGACGTCGGCGGTTACAACAATTTTCAAACTGCTCGCCCATCGACATCTATATTCCGAATAAGCCCATTACCACACACTTTACTGCTATAGTAATACCGGGCCAAACAAATCGGTGAATTTGGCAAGGCGAGATTGAGGCATTATCTCATTTCAAAGGCTTGTCTTCTCATAGAATGCTAATCCATTCCAAACGTTTATGAGAAGTTCTAAATTTCCCATTCAATCGATAACTTTGCTTGATAGAACAACTCTTCAACAAAATATCTTTGCCTCAGGTTATTGAATTTTGGACTAGATCTGTATCTGTGCAATATATGTTTTTTAAATTTTTTTATTGAACAGTATTGGATGGAGTTCACACTTTATACATCAATAGCTTAGCAACAAGAACATTATTTGTAAAACTGATGAGCACCGCTATTTTCTTACTAGTTTCTTTTCTATTACCTAGTTCGAAACAACCATGCCAAATTTCAAATCCCATGATGAATAGCTTCAAAGAAATAAAGGGGATTCTTGATAAAACTGGAGAAATCAAGTAATGAAATTAAAGCGATAACAGATTAGAGGCTATAAATAGCAATGCCCCCTCCACCTGCATTAATTGCTAGCAGTTCAAGCCAGCCTGGTAAATCCCTCCTCTATACAGGAGCACCTCCAGGCTGGAGTATACAGTCATTAAAATCAGAAGGATCTTCCACTTTTCGGATCATCTGAGGTAATATTAAGGTTCCAGTTCATTCACAAGTCTTTAACAGTTCATTTCGGCGGTGATGCATCACGTACATGAAACGATGAATAATCCTTTCTACATGAGGGAGACAGCTACATCCACCAATCATCCGGGCCGGGTTTAGTAAGAAGGCTGCCAGCTTATCAGAGTTTCCAGTGTGGTTGGTAGCTAGAGTACCACACTCCTGGCATAGCATTGAAGCAAGTTGCAGCAGGTATTTTATTCGGATATCTTTGAGTGCGGAACAGTTGGCGAGGAAGTGAGAACGGTTTTCGTCTCCTTGACCACAGAGCGGACACAGAGCTTTCAATGCATATTGCTCAAAGAGAGCTCGTTTGGCTTGTAGTGTACAACATCCGGTTAGGAGACGCAATCGTATTGGTAGAGATCTAATGTCTACAGCACTGGATGAAACGGAGTCAACAGTAGGGTGTGGAACAAACACTTCAAGCACATCTTCCACGGGAATTAGGTGCCGAAACGACGGGTAGAGTTTTCCTCTTGCTAGGAGGGCTTCCGCCCAGTATGCCATGACAGCTTTCTTGGTTGATTTCCTCCAAGCGGTTTTATTTGGGGTGTTTTCTATGAGAAAATGTATCGATGACAATTGGTACGGGGCAGGACTTTCCGAACAGCTGAGAACCAGATTTTATCATTGAAGCCTTTCATAGCGGTTTGTCGGACGCAGATTTCTTGTAAGGTAGAATTTCCACCAGAACAGATGTTTCGGAGTAGCGACAGCATGCGCAGATGTATCTGGGCCTCTAATGTGAGGACACCAAGGAGGATATATACACCGGGTTGAGGAACTCGATCCGGGAGAGACAGAATTTGCTTCAATACTTTTCTGTCAGTTGTATGTCTGTCTGGTTCAGAAGGTGATGTGTTTCGACACCATGTAACAAGATGGAGAGAAAATATGTCTCTAGCAGGTGAAGAGAGGAGACTGGATTAAGGGCGTTGATCCCATGTAGACCTGAACCCATTAGTGAGTACATGACTCTTCTGGCTTTCTTTATGTTTTCCTCAGCTGTGGGGCGAGCCTTAAGTAAGCAGCTGTCCCGATGAAGGCCCAGATGAACCACTGAGCTGGAGAGCTCAAAACATGGACTACTGTCACTAGTCAGGATCGCGCTCTTTGCAGGCTGCAGGTCATAGAAGTGGTCTTTGCTGTATATCCATCAGACTTATAGATTATAGTCCTCGTTGGCATTTAAACAGATATCGTCTGCACAGGTTGCAGCTGCACAGTTGATATACGTTAACCCTACGTGACCTGGGGGGGGGGGGCGGAAAGTGCCCCCCCCCCTAGTGAACTTTTCTCTGCTGCTCCGAAACGACAAAACCGAGGAGGCTGAAACTTGGTGACTTCATGGGTAAATTCAAAATGGCGGCCATGTGGTATCCGCGAAAGTTGTATTTTTCAATCTTTTCGCTCCATTTCTTCACATTTTCCTTGCCTAAAAGGCCTTGAAAGTATTTTATTGATGCAAAACTAATTATTCTATATTTTATTTGATTTTTTTCGAGAGAAAAATCGGGAGAATGAAAATTTCGAAAAATCGACCCCAAAAATGCCGAAAAATGGCTTCCGAGAAGATGACGCCACTGTGACGTCATCATGGCGGCCATCTTGGATTTTTTTTTTACATTTCCCGGTAGAGCTTGAACCAAAGATACTGTGTGGTAAGTTTCAGCAGACTGCGATACACCCCAAATCGCCCAGGCCAGATAGGGTTAATATACACCTTGTAAAGATCAGTTGAAAGCACCCCGTCTTTACGAATACCTTGTTGTATGTTCACAGGATCTGAGAGAGCACCATCCCGCTTTACTTGAGTGTTCGCCATCTTGTGCAGATCAGAGATGAGGAGCCACACTGAGCTCTCGATGCCGGAGAGGTAAAGCTTCTTTAGGAGGCAGGAGTGATCACAACATCAAAAGCAGCTATGGCGTAGAACATTCCAATGTAGGCCGGACAGGATTTAGACTTGCTTTCTTGGACAGATTCCTGTAGAATGATGGGACTAAACAGTGGGGAGATGCCAGCAGTGGTATGCTTTCAAGCAGTTTAGTGACTAGGGAGGTAAAAGTAATGCCCCGATAGTTAGTTGCTTCTTCTTTCCTGCCTCGTTTCTTGAAGATTGGAGTGAGAATGCCAGTCTTCATCTCATCTAGAAAACAGCTGCAAGACATTATGACATTCAGCAGTACATGTAGAACTTCATACACAGCCTGGCCAGCAAATAACATGTGTTCATTTGTTACACTTGAGATGTCTGGGGTTTTATTACGGTTTAGATGTGAGATTTCATCCTGAATTTCCAAAACAGAGATGGGCGTCAGGTTGGTTGATACAGAGATCACGTATCACTATCTCGTGTTTGAGCCTTGTGTTTGTGATTGTAAGAAGGGTCATCAGAGGATGAAAATATTTTGGTAAAGTGGCATGCCAACCCTCAATATTTTCACTTCTAAAGGTTGAATCTCCCAATTGCATAGCGTTTAATTCAACAAGTTTATGGAAAAGAACTTTATGATTGGAGTCTGCATTCATGAGGACTTGAAGTTTTTAATTTCTTCTCTCAGCAACGGTCTGTCTCTGTACCTGCCGGAGTCCTAATCTTGCTTCCCTTCTTTGTTTTACCGTAGGATGTTCTGGGTCACGTGGGGAGCCAGCCGTTTTCCATTCCCAGTGAGCTTTCTTATTGACAGCAACAGCAACTGAAATCTTCTCAGAACAAAAGTGTCTTTTTGGATTTGTGCAATTTGGGTGGATGTTTGTAAGGCCGATTCTGTCAAGGTATCACAAAGCTTTGAGTAAACTCTACTAATGTCGAACCGGGATGTCATCTCGAGATTATGGTCTTCGAAGGTTAGCTTGAGGAGAGCCTGGTATTCAAGTTGGTTGACTTTGTCCCAAGATATAGGAGGAAGAAATTTAAGGTTCTCATTCATGGTACCATCCTCACTGACATGAAGACCGCACGCACGCTGAATTTCACAGTAATGGGGTGATGGTGTGAGCTGTTAGCGTAGATTTTATCCTTTTTCTGTGCCTGACCAAGGCAAGTCGACAATTATTTTTGAAATAGGAAATAGTCTATTGTTGAACGGTCTCTTCCATTTGGATGTTCGAAGGTTGGTCCCGAGGTGGTATATGATAAGTTCAATTCTCCCAGAAAATGTTCAGCCTTTCGATTTGAGGCCGCAGCAGTTGTCAAGCCGTCACAGATTATTATCTGCTTTGACACAAATTTGGAGTTCACTTCAAACAGTTGATCCAAGACACCCTTGAATGCTTCATTAGAGGCAGCACCATTTCGGCTAGGCATCGAGGAGATGAAAGAGATTGAAATAATTCTGAAGGAGTGGTGTCAAAAGAAATCTCGGCAGAATAACTGTTATAAAATCTTTACGTATCTCTAAACTGAATAACCCCTTTATAATCATGATCACCCCTCCGAACCAATCCACTTTACAACTTCGTGTGGAAAAACGGCCTGGATCGTATCGAAAGAGACGTTTTGACACAAGAATTTGCAAATGACGGACTAAAATGATTGATATAAGAGAATTTATTTTTGCGCTAAAATGAACGTGGGTGAGAAAATTAATCTTCAGCAATGCAAATTGGGAAAATATCCTGATTTATAAAATATTTCACGAAAATATACTAAAAATTACAGAATTAGGGACAGACTACACCGAACAACTATCCAGGTCTATGGGAAATGTATTCTGGTGGGATGTTCTAAGAGCGAGGGTTGAAGTCCAAAAAAATAAAATAAAATAAAACACAGAGGGGAGATAATGGGCGTAAATCCATGGTACAAAAAAAAATAAAAGTCGGAAATAAAAGTGCATATTATAAACATTGGCACACTAAGGGCATAACATTTATAGGCGGCATGCTTGATAATCAAGGAAAATGCATATCGTTTGAAAGAATTATACAAATATATGGTATTGAAACAAATAAATTAGAATACCAAAGCTTGATCACTTCTGTGAGACAGCACCTGAAATTAGTAGCCGATTTTTCACCAGTTGATCAAAAGTCATTCATGCCCATTCTTCCCCACTCTTTCTGTCCAATATTGAAACTGAAGCGTGGCTGCAAAAACATTTATCAAATTTTATCTAAAAAACATATAATACCCACGTGCCAACGGAAATGGGACGAAACATTTGAACTCACTACCGAGGAATGGAAGCGAATAATCTCCAGGCCATTTAAAATTACTAGATGCTCCTCTCTCCAGTGGCTCCAATATCGAATACTCCACAGAATAATTGCTACCAATTGCCTCTTAAAGAAAATAAATGTGTTAAATAATGAAGATTGTACCTTTTGTGGCGGGGAAATGGAGACCATTTTGCACTTGTTTTGGGAATGTCAATTTGTATAAACATTATGGAAAAACATTGAAACTGGTTACGCAACAAAACGAAAATTAACATAAAATTTCCGTTAAAATCAGTAATCTTTGGACAAAATTATCCCTCAGGATTAACAAAAGTCTTTAATTTTATTGTTCTGGTAACAAAATACTACATTTATCAATCTAGACTAAGAAAAAATAAACCGAACATTTTTGGAACTCAAAAGTTCATATCTAAGCAATTTGAAATTGTGAAATTTATTGCTATAAAAAAACAACTCAGAAATAGACAAATTTAATCAGTTATGGGAACCATGGATCAATATATTCCTTTAAGTTCACAGAATATCTTGAATAACAAGAAATGTAGATTTGTCTTGGATCAATTCAGTACCCTGGAACCAAGTCCATAATAATTACCATTGTTTTCATTGATTTAATTTTTTAATTTTTTATTTTGTTTCCCTCTTTAATATTTTTTTTAGTATTACTATTATTATTATTCCTCTGTTAATAAATTATTTTTTATATGTAATTTGGTAAGACATGCACATGTGTTCATATGTTTATTTGCACTCAGAGCATGTCCTCACTGGATTAAAAGATTAAAGAAAAGAAATTCCGGCTAGGCATGTAAATGGAGACAATCAGCACAGGAGTGGGAGAGATATTCACGATTACGGCCTGAATCCTGCAGTTGCCGTCTTTAATGGGGACAACGAGATGGTCAAGACGTTTTCTCCAAAGGAAGGCTACACCACCATATCCACGTGGTTTGTGTGATGCGGGTATGGGTTCTACGTCATCTGCAGATTACAAATCAGCTCAGAAGTGATGGTGAAAGTTTTTCAGGAGTTCCAACTGGGAATTGAATAGTCAGTGGTCTTGGCAGCAGATTATATCACAGATTTTATCAGGTGGAGTACACTTTCGTCATTTGTGATTATGTTCTTGCAGTTGAAGCTCACGATATTCAAATTTGGAATATGTAGGGCCAGACGGAGTTGTCGGGGTTATTGGTAGGCTTTGTGAACTTCTCATCGCTGCGTCGGAAGCGCTCGAGAAGGGCCAACCTCTAAAAAAGACTTCTTGTTGGTGAGATCGCTGGTAATCATGTCCGCCATGACCAGATGGGAACCAGAGGAGTTCTGGGTACTGGATGAAGTCTGGGAGTGGATAGATTGAACTACTGCAGGAGAACCATCGTCTGACTCCTCCAGGTTCTGTGGCACATCATTATGCAAAGGCACATCTGACCCAAAGGTGGAATAATTAGTTCCAGAGAATGGGAGGATGTGGTACATGTGGTTGAGCAGCAAATCGTTTTGGTTTCTGTTGAATGGGCCTGTAGAGTTGGTGGTGGCCTCCCCTTGTCATGTTGGTACCTAGATTGGTGGTAGCAGCGATATGGTCTGGTCTATGGTGAACATGTGGAGGATGGCAGATTGAGAATTCATACCTCGGCATACCTGGATATATTGGAGGGGCTGGAAATGGACGATATCCATGTACAGCATATGGTGATGGCAGTAATGTTGGTACTGGAGCATATGAAATTTGAGATGTTACCGCAAACCTATGAGGAGCATACGTAGGGACCGGGGCGGCCATTGTTGGATAAGCCAGCTTAATGTGGTTACGCTCAGTTAGATTTTGAAGGCTAAAATTTCTCTTAAGCATACATTTTTTGCACAAAAAAGATCTCACCTAGAGAATAATCGATATAGTACATAAGGAATGTGAAATATAGTTTAAATATAGTTAATTTGGTCCGTAGGTGGACTACGAGTCCTTAATAGAACTCCCAGGATACGGAATCGAATTCACTTTCAAAGAATTTCAGCATCAACAATCGAAAGACCTTCTTATTCGACAGTTGATATCAGTTTCGAATATGTATGAATTGAAAATGGAAAAATTAAGACAGTTTTCTGCAAGAGAGAAGCTGTCAACAGTTTTCAATGACGGCAGCAAGACATGATGTTCTTTACATAAGATCCTCATCACTGACCAGTATTCGTTATCAAAATGAATTTCCAAGTCTTTTTTCCAGAGTATGATATATCTCATTCACGCTTTTATTGTTACTGTTCATTTGAACATCATGGATATGTCAAACAAATGAAGTTGAAACGGCCCCTAGCCCGGGGTTGAGCTGAATTAGACATAAGTAACGCAACGTAGCACTAGAGATCTTGCAAGCTACGATCGTATTATTGAACTAACATTCAATAAGTTATATTTTTAAGTAGCTTCTTGTCTTATTTGGTTTCGGTAGACAGCCGTTTCCGAATAATGCATAATTCCCCATTTTGACAGTCCAATTTTATTGATCTGGAAAAAATTATCATTTTCCTTCCCTTGTATACCTGGAATTTTGTCATTTTCGTATTTTTCAAAGCGTTGCGCAATTCTGTGTATGCTATTGATCCATCAGATGTTAGTTTTGATGGACTTTCGGCTCTTATTATTAAAGAGCAGTTCATGCAATCCTGTCCTAAGGATATAGCCGCCTTCCTGCGGGAACGGAGATTTGAACCAGTGGACAAAATGGCGGAAACCGCCGAGGATTATTTGGAAGCCCATGGACGTCAGTTGGCTGGTGATTGGATTTCACGTAGTGGTAATATTTAATGCCATAAATGTAATGGTTATGGTCACATGATCAAGGTATGTAGAGTAAAGGATGCAAAGACAAGTGATCAGAATCGCCTGTAAAATGCTACGTTTGTGATAAAGTAGGTCACATCTTTAAGAATTGCCCAATGAGACAGAAGGCAGCTTCATTGTTGGTTGGTCGAATTAGTTTAGCACGCGGAAAAACTTTGCCGTTAATAAGCAGTGCATGCAATGACCACTTGTCGGGGGGTTATGTATCCATAATGCTTGTTGTAAAGGAAAAAGTGAATGGTGTTCTAGTTGACACTTTGCGTGATAGTGGATGTAGCGGTGTTGTCGTTAAGAGATGTTTAGTGGCATAGCAAAAGTTGACCGGAAAGGTCAAGTACTATCAGTTGATTGATGGTTCAGTTAGAAAGGTACAAATAGCAATTATAAACCTTGATACGCCATATGTTGTAGTCCAGGTGGAGGCAATGGTTATGGAAAGTACAGGGTATGACCTTGTTAATAGGAAATGTACCTGGAGCTAAACCGCCTGGTAGCCCAGATGTATCCATAATGCTTGTTGTAAAGGAAAAAGTGAATGGTGTTCTAGTTGACACTTTGCGTGATAGTGGATGTAGCGGTGTTGTCGTTAAGAGATGTTTAGTGGCATAGCAAAAGTTGACCGGAAAGGTCAAGTACTATCAGTTGATTGATGGTTCAGTTAGAAAGGTACAAATAGCAATTATAAACCTTGATACGCCATATGTTGTAGTCCAGGTGGAGGCAATGGTTATGGAAAGTACAGGGTATGACCTTGTTATAGGAAATGTACCTGGAGCTAAACCGCCTGGTAGCCCAGATCCTAATTGGAATGCATCCGATCATTTGGCTGCTGTGACAACGCGTAGTCAAGCTCTTCCAAAATCATTCATATCATTGAAGGTGCCGGATAGTGGAGAATGCTAGGTAGTTACCATTGATGTTTTAAAACATTTGCAAGAGCAGGATAAGTCAATAAACCAAGTTAGGCTGTATAAAAAGGCACAATCAATGGGTGTAGCTACTATGTGGTATGAAGTGCTAAATGGACTATTGTATCGCCAAAATTGATTAATGGTCAAGTTACCAAGCAGTTAGTGCTACCTGTAGTGTTACGTAATCAGGTGTTAATGTTGGCACATGACTCTGTATTTGGAGGACATCTTGGCATTAAAAAAAACTTGGCTCACGTCTTGATTCTTTTGGCCTGGTGTTCACGGAGATGTGGTCAGGTATTGCCGCTCTTGAGATATTTGTCAAAGAACCGTACATAAAGGGAGAGTTTCAAAAGTACCACTTCAAAAGATGCCTCTGATTAAAGTACCGTTTGTTAGGGCAGCTAGAGATTTGGCTGACCCGATTTTTCTAGCATCGGATAGATTTGTATCTGGCTTGATGCAGTAAGTCCGTAGACTGTTGTCCATAAAACATGTTACTACTACACCGTACCATCCTGCTTGCAATGGGTTGGTGGAAAGATTTAATGGGACTCTAAAGAGTATGTTGAAACGTTTGTGTGCTGAGCAACCGAAGGAGTGGGATAGGTTCATTGACCCATTACTATTCGCTTACAGGGAAGCTCCGCAGGAGAGTACAGGATTTGCTCCATTTGAGTTACTTTATGCAAGGATGGTCTGGGGACCTCTACAAATATTGAAAGAGTTGTGTACAGGCCAGGCTGAAAATAGTGAGGTGGAGAACAGTTATCAGTATGTCGTTGATCTGAGAAATCGTTGGAGAAAACCCTTGAAGTGGCTACGGTAGAGTTGGGAAAATCACAGGGGCGTTACAAACACCATTTGGAGAGAAAAGCTAGAGTTAGATAGTTTAAGAAGGGGATGAGGTTTTAGTGTTGTTGTCCACCAACTACAACAAATTACTGATGCAATGGAAAGGCTCATTTGTCGTTCCTCTGAACAAGACTGTATGCAGCTACGCCATAGCATTAATTTCAGGGCGGCGCGCGGCTTTTTTTCCATTTACTATCTCGAAACAGTAAAAAAATATTTATTGGATTTTTCGTCTAAACTATGCTGCGCGCCGCTCTGATGTTACTCTATTCTGAAAACCATACACGTAGCTACACCATAGCATTAATTTTAGAGCGGCGCGCGGTTTGTTTTGACATATAGATTTCCAGCCTTTAAAATGAAATAAATAAAATAACAGAGGAACTGTTGGGACAGGCAGACTACCGGGTTAAGGTTAAAGGTGCTTCTGGTATACCATGCAAACTTACTCAAGGAGTATGTTGCAAGAACTGATTTGGGAACTAAATTTGGTCATGGGGGTCTGTGTTGCAAGTTGTTAGTACTGCGGTGGTACAGTGCAGTGAGTATAGTCCTGAAGATAGTATCAATGATGAAGAACTACTAGAGTTACACTCTGCTCAAGGTAAAGAGACTTTTATTGATGCAGATATTAACCCTGAGTTATCATTGGATAAGCGCAGGAGTATTGAATGTTTTCATCTTTTTGCCTGGGTCTACAACATTGTATGAACAAGTGATGTACCTATTAAGTGCAAGCCCAACCCAATCCGTTATAATATCCGGAAAGAGCTCAGTAAGGAAGTTCAGAGTATGCTAAATACGGGAGTAATTAGAAGATTAGATTCTCCTTATGCCTCTCCAGTGGTTGTTGTGAAAAAGAAAGATGGTATCAATCGCGTATGTATTCAGTCATAAAGATAAATCGGGTCACGGAGTTCGGTAACGAACCAATGGTTAATGCAGAGGACATTTTTGCCAAATTAGCCAAAGATAGATATTTCACAAAAATTGATCTTCGCAAGGGATACTGGCAAATACCAGTTGCGACCGAAGACGTATACAAAACAGCATTTGTAACCAGTGATGGATGTTTTGAGTTTTTGAAAATGTCGTTCGGTATTATTAACTCAGCAGCCTCGTTTAATAGAATGATGCGCAAGCTTCTCGTCAATATGGATGGTGTGGATAGTTTCAGACTTGGGAAGAGCATTTGGAAGTGTTGGATCGATTGTGTTGGAGACTTCCCAGTTGCATTTACCAGCAAGAAGCTGTCTAATAGGGAGTGAGCATACTCTACCCTTGAGAAAGAGTGTTTGGCTTTAGTTTGGTAGTACGTAAGTTCCAGTTTTATTTGTATGGAAAAGAATTCACCCTCCAAGACAGACCACCAGCCTTTGGAATATTTGAACAAGAGCAAGTTTATTAACGACCCATTATGAAATGGGCTATGTTTTACAATCATATGGAATAAGAATCGAATCCACTAAAAGTTGTCAAAACGTTGGAGCCGATTATATGAGCAGACAGAGTTAGATACTCTAAAGTTTGTGTTAAGGTAGAAAAGATTACATTGGTCAGATGTAACAGAAAATTATTTTGAATGGCCTAACATAACTAATGGTTGAGTGTCACAATGTCATTTTGTTTTGTTCTATGAAGATGCTCATTTTCACATCATTCCATAATCATCATTGCTATCACCTTTAACATATATAACGATGTACTAACACTATCAATGGAGGTTTTATTATTCAGGGTGTATCGCTGCGTTACGTGGACCACCATATAAGACGACGCGGTGGTTTATGTAATCCATTCGGTTTTTGGATTTTCCCGCGCTCGGCTTTAGGTCTTTATTTTCGGGGTGTGCTGGATATCTATTTTATATTCCAAGCATCGCGCCGCTCGGACGTCTTATTTCTTTTATATTTTAAACTACTTCAGGTGATTTTAGCCTGAACATCGTACAATATCTTTGCATAGGCTTTAGAATTCTAATTCTTCTTGATTGGTCCGTGCTGCATTGATAGGATTTTGTGTATATAAGTCGCCTACCTGCAAAGAGAGTTTGCTCCAGTCGCTTGCTCGCCGACACCTGTACGTTTGTGTCATATATTTTGCAGGTATGTTGCTTTATACACTTTATGTGGGTATCTCTTATATCTCACGTATGGTTAGTCTCAATGGTAATGATAATGTTTCCATATTATCCCAGCTATTAGACCTCTAATTCATATCTAATGGATTTGATAAACGATAAAATTGTTGAATTATCTGTGTCGCTGATATACCACGCGTTGGATAAATGAATCACTGCTTGTTGACTGAAATGATTTACTTGTATGAATTGCCGAACGTACTTATTTGTTCGTACTAATTGCCGAACGTCTTGATATATCCGTATTAATTAGCAAACGTAATGATTTATTTGTACCAATTGGTTGTTGTAACTTGGAGCCATAAATGGGCTCCAGTCGCTTGCTCGCCGACACCTGTACGTTTGTGTCATATATTTTGCAGGAATAAAACGGTATCACTCAAACTCGTCGCCTGATTATTGTCTCGTACCGTACCCGGTGACAAATTGGCGCCCGATGGGGGACGGTTTTATTGAGTGCAGAGTTACTATTTGAGGTCCTACATATCTATGGTGAGCGATGTCGGCTGGAGCCGCAGACAATCGTCATTCCACGATCTGGTAGGCCACTGCTACTTGTGTATACAACACGTGCTGATTCCTCTGGCAATTTATTAGATGTCCAGTAGCCGTCCGGTTGAGCTTGACCTCTAATTTGAGCTGTTCTGTGTACCGGTACGTAAAGGATCAATTCGTTGGAGAGCCATCAATTTGCGTGTGCCGAAAGATCTGAGATTTGGATATTTCGTCTGAACATCGAACATATAATTTGGGACCGGATCTGTATGAAAAATAATTGAGTGGTACCTTCACTGAAAATTTACTGATTCATTTGATTTGCTGCAGAACTGTTAACATAACATTGATTGACTTCGTGAAATTGGTTGCTGAACTGTATAATTGTATTTGACTTGAACTGAAATTTGACACTTTACTATTGACATTGAACACAGAACTTGAATACCGAACGTGAATAACGAACGAATCTGACTAACTTTGGCGAGATTTGTGACATTGCATGTGCGCGCGAATTGCTTTTTGGGGTATTCTTTTTCAGGGCTCGAATGCTGTTTTGATATGACTTTGAATTAATTGAATTGGTAATTGGGTGATAGATTGTAATAGATTAGTTGGATAGGATTTTTAATTTTTTGATAACGTAACTTTTGCTGATATTTCCGAGTATTTCCGATTTTAAACTGCATTTTCTGCGGTTTTATATAGAGCTCGTAAAGTTGTCCTCTCGCTGTCGTGATATAGTTTGACATCGAAACTATCGTGATACGTAATACCTAACGCGAGTTCGGTACGCCAGTTGTTCTCCAATTACCTGTACTAATATATTCATATATTCGTGTGACCACTTTCATTCATCGTACATTCGCATTTCCCTATCATCCATTAAACTACACACCTCTCGAAATTCTCTGTTCATTGCATCATCAGTTAGACCGGTTGTTTCCTAGGTGTACTCGGAAAATGGATTCCTGGAACCCAGACGGATTTGAGGAGGAAATCGGCGGAGCAAAATCAAAGGTTCACGAACGTAAGTTTACGGACGAAGATGAACAATTAATGGTAGATCATCTGGAAAAGACCGGGAGGTATAATATCTCCACAAAAGGTTTTGGTTCTCCACACAGGCCCCTTTCTTCCCTTCCCAGCACAACAGACCGAACTACTTTCCAAGTCCCGAAAATTAGCATATTTTTTTCAGGTACCGAACCGGTTCCGAAGTCGGAATCCGCGTTTGATTTGTGGAAATTTGAAGTAAAATGTCTAATAAGGGATAAAGTTCATTCTCCTAAAGTGTTGTTACAGGCAGTTAGAAAATCTCTGAAGGGAGAGGCAGGTAAACTTTGTCTTCATTTAGGAGAAGATGCCGAAATACGTGATATCATAGATAAGTTAGAAGGGGTCTACGGAACGGTTGTCACCGGTGAATTGATTTTGCAGACCTTTTACATGAGCCAACAAAAGCCCGACGAGTCTGTTGCCACGTGGGGTTGTCGACTCGAAGATACTCTGCAGAAAGCGGTGGAGAAACGTTCATTAAGTTCAAGGTCATCTGATGATATGCTAAGAACCAAATTTTGGACAGGCTTACATAGTGACAGATTGAAATCTGCCACCAGACATAAATTTGACACTATTTTGAATTATGATGCACTTCTTAAGGAGGTGAGATGTGTTGAGAGACGACGGTGTGCTTCAACAGGGGTAAGAAAGTCAAACAAATGTCACAGACTTCCGAAAATTTAGAAACGGGGCACTCGGAGAAATGAAGTCGCAATTGAAGGAAATCACCGAACGTCTCAAGCGGTTGTAGGATAAACAGGTAAAAGTTTCTAAACCTGACCCACTAGAAGCTATTTTGGATAAACTGACCTCTATGGAAAATAAAATTGGTCAAAATTCAAATCGGTTTAATCGAGGTAGGGGCAGGGGTAGAAACTTCCGGTCAGAATATAGTCCGGCTTCTTCTGCTACCGAAAGTAGTTCTCTGGATTCTAACCAGACTGTTCAGGCCGATACTGTACCGAAAACTCCTTTAAACTTTTAGTGACCTCCAGTGACGGGCAACATGGAGGTCAAGAAGAAGAAAGCCCGGAAATGATAAAAACATCTTTAGTGGGTGAAGCCAACGAGTCCACTATAATGGTTGATGGTATTGAGTGCAAGTGTCTTCTCGACACAGGGTCAATGGTAACCACGATCTCTGAGAAATATTTGAAAGATCACTTATCGTCAGCATTACGCTCTATAAATGACTTCAAGCTGGAGGTAAGTGGTGCCTCGGGAAACATTCTCCCGTGCTCGGGATATGTCGAGGTGGAGTTGTCCTGCCCTGGATTAAAGTAAATAATGATTGCTCCCGTTCTGGTCGTTCCGAAAACCGAGTACAATGAGCGTGTCCCTATGATTGTTGGGACCAATGTGCTTAAGTTCTTCATGGACAAGGTGAATGTAGGTATCGCTGGTCGGGAACCATGGGTGACTGCTTGTACTCTTCTGCGAAATGTAGGTAAGATTAGCGCTGTGAAGTCTATCAACACTCGTCCAATCAAAGTGAAGCCAAATGAGGTGTTGACATTGAAAGGTATCATGCATAACCCTGTGAATAGTAAACGGCCAGTTATCCTTGAACAACAGGATTCTAGACTCCCAGGTGGTTTGTTAATGAGTCCACAGGTGGTGACATTGAAATCCCAGGGTGCAACAGTTTGTTTACCGGTCAGAATTTGCAATATGTCTGCACGGGTTATTTGCATACCACCTGAAACAAAAATGTGTATATTGCAAACGGTATCGGTTATTGATCAGAGCGTAGGTCCTGATAATAATGAAAGGGTTAAGGAGATTAAAACCAGGTCATTAGAGGATCTGGGTGTAGACCTGAGTAGTAGCCCGATTATAACAGAACAACGCGAAGAAGCTGAGGAACTACTAGGTCGTTGGATACACATCGTGTCAAGCAGTCTTTTGGATCTTGGGCATGCTACTTCCTTTTCAGACGTCAACCACCTAGTTCAAAATCTGTGAATACTCAACGAACATCTACGCCAGGTTCCAAGCCTGGGATCCCCAAGTCCACTTCTAGGAGTGTTCGAATGAGTCGCCGGATGAGAAAGAAGTCGGTGGTGAAAGAGGATACGTCGGGGGAGAGCGAGAGTGACTCAGAAGTGGAGTTTGTCACGGAGACTGTCGAAAGTGACGTCCGTCACGGAGCTACGGTTCCTTTACATATTCCGACAGTTGACCGTTCTGACACTCAAACGACTGATCGATCTGACGTTCCCGCGTTGCATGACGCAACTGATACTGTGGTGACTGAACAGCCTCCGACGGCAGAGGTGTTTACAGAACCAGCGCCACCTATAGTGAGAACCCCTGTGGAGGTTAGGCGTTCAACGCGAAACAGACGCCAGCCACAGTGGTTCCGCTTGGGTGATTGGGTATTGCAGCAAACAGTCGTAGATCGTAATGAGGTATTTGTATGATTTAAGAATGGATCTAGATGTCGGGGACGACATTCCTCACCAGGGGGGATAGTGTCACAATGTCATTTTGTTTTGTTCTATTAAGATGCTCATTTTCACATCATTCCATAACCATCATTGCTATCACCTTTAACATATATAACGATGTACTAACACTATTAATGGAGGTTTGATTATTCAGGGTGTATCGCTGCGTTACGTGGACCACCATATAAGACGACGCGGTGGTTTATGTAATCCATTCGGTTTTTGATTTTCCCGCGCTCGGCTTTAGGTCTTTATTTTCGGGGTGTGCTGGATATCTATTTTATATTCCAAGCACCGCGCCGCTCGGACGTCTTATTTCTTTTATATTTTAAACTACTTCAGGTGACTCCAGCCTGGACAACGTACAATATTTTTGCTTAGGCTTTAGAATTCTAATTCTTCTTGATTGGTCCGTGCTGCATTGATAGGATTTTGTGTATATAAGTCGCCTACCTGCAAAGAGAGTTTGCTCCAGTCGCTTGCTCGCCGACACCTGTACGTTTGTGTCATATATTTTGCAGGTATGTTGCTTTATACACTTTATGTGGGTATCTCTTATATCTCACGTATGGTTAGTCTCAATGGTAATGATAATGTTTCCATATTATCCCAGCTATTAGACCTCTAATTCATATCTAATGGATTTGATAAATGATAATTTGTTGAATTATCTGTGTCGCTGATATACCACGCGTTGGATAAATGAATCACTGCTTGTTGACTGAAATGATTTACTTGTATGAACTGCCGAACGTACTTATTTGTTCGTACTATATGTCGAACGTCTTGATATATCCGTATTAATTAGCAAACGTAATGATTTATTTGTACCAATTGGTTGTTGTAACTTGGAGCCATAATGGGCTCCAGTCGCTTGCTCGCCGACACCTGTACGTTTGTGTCGTATATTTTGCAGGAATAAAACGGTATCACTCAAACTCGTCGCCTGATTATTGTCTCGTACCGTACCCGGTGACATGAGTATTTTGTGATGTTATATGTAGGTCTGTCTATCATGTATATAATTGAAATATGTTAATGTGGGAGCCAGCTAGCCTGATTTGGATTGCCTGCAGTGTGGTATATCAGATATCCTTAATGTAAGAAGTACATGAATATTGTGAGAGGCAGTATTGCATGTATTTAGATTGTATCTTACAAGTGTGCCACTGGAACAAGCTGCTGATGTTGGGGACTGGATTATGCAGCAAATGAAATCCTACTAGTATTCATTGGTCTAGGGAGCGTAGCCCCAGGCCGGTATCTGCATCATACTAATGTATATTTGGGTATGGCTTGGCACAGCATCAGTGAGTTGTTTGATAATGTAGTTCATTTCAACGATATTGGATAACAGCAGTAGAATTTATACTAATGCAGTGTATTTGAATTGTAGTGTTACATGTGCTCAGGTTAATTCGCATTTCAAAGATTCTGCCTTATTTTGGGTGACTGTGTGGATGAGTATTACGTAAACTGTCGCTATATATTGGAGATACTGGGGTTGGTATTTCACTTGGAAGCAGGCCATGCTACAATACAGTGCTCAGTGTTTGTGTGTTGCTGAGAAATTATGTCAAGCTGCCAGATGGTATTTGTGCCCATAGGGAGTGGCTGGTCCGTATTGGAAAATCCAGATGTGAGGATTCCAGGAAGTCGGTATGAAACGATCAAGCTTGGACGCGGGTCGGTGTCGTTAGCCTAGGACGTCATGGTCAGCCGACGGTTAAAAAGCATGGTGATCGGTTCCAAGGAGCTCTAGACGTGAAGGGAGCAGTATTATATAATAGCGGAAGCTTGTACATTAAAAAGTAGAGGTCAGAAAAGACTCGCTGTGATGCTACCAGGTGGTTCGCGTTCCGGATGATCTGAAATTGTACTTGAATCTGGGGAAACGCGCCAGAATAATTGATGGTTGGAAAAACGTCAATACGGCAAATATTGGATCCAACGAGGTACTCTGAACACCGGTGTATTGTATAAAATGGACAGTTCATAGTGGGTGTATGTGTGTGCGCGTGCTTTGGTGTCATTATTGTTAAATATATTAGTTTTTATATGTATTAAATAATATATATTGTATGGTATTAATGTTTTCCTAGTCTTGATTTACTTTCCTATTTACCCTAGACTTAACTTGCGACAACAATAAGTGCCGAAATCATCGCCCCACCACTGACATTTTGTACAAAAGCTTCCGACATGTAGAAATCAGCCGAAGTAAGTTCAATATATGAACAGGGAGACGAACCTAAGGTGGAGAACTACAGGCCTATTTTAATTTTAAGTGTCTAAAGTAATTGAAAGGCAGGTGTATCACAGCTTTCATTTATATCTGCAAGAGAACGAACTCTTACTAGGCAACCCATCGGGCTTCCTGAAAAACCATTCGTGTGCCACGTTAAGCCTTTTTGACGCATGAAGTAAGGCTTTGGACGACGGTGACCTTGTGACAGCCGTGTTTCAGGATCTCCGGAAAGCCTTCGATTTGAAAGACCATGAAATACTAAAAATAAATTTAAGATCGTACAAATTGGAAAACAGGACTTTAAACCGGTTTGACAACTATCATGCAAACAGGCTACAAACAGTTACAATTGGTAACAGCAGCTCGAAATCAACTGAGATTATGTGGTGTTCCTCAAGTATTCAGGTCCTATTCGTGTTTTCCTCTTCAACGACCTGCCGATTCGCAGTACCCACAGCAGTAGTATATATGCTGATGACACATGTGCGCCAAGACTGTGCACACTGTCGAACAAGCACTGAAGTCCAATATGTCTGCTGCTAACCTCCGACTGAAATGCAGCAAAATGATTCTAAATAGTGGTAAGACAAAATGCATGTTTCTAAAAACATTACAGAAGCAACACCATCTGCCAAGTACGGTTATAGATCCGAATGATGACGACGATACAGCTCACCAATCCCCAGTGTACGAGTTGTCACAGCGAAACAGCTCACCAATTACCAATATACGAGTTGTCACAGCATTTCTAGCATAGCTCTCAAGATTTGTATCTAATACCGCTTATGTCGGTGCTAGGGGCCGTGTGGTCATATCATCCAAGTTGCCACATGAACAGGTACAATAAAAGCGTACCTGAGATACAACACATATCACGAATCGTTAGATTGTTGGTATGTGCTTTAGAATAGGTTAACTGGAAGACTATACTGTGAGATCATGTGGCTCTGTCAGTATGTCGGCACCTCTTCCCACTTCCCTTATATGTGTTGTAATTAATCTCGGTGACATTACCATTGAATGTATCAAATGTGGAAATCTTTTAGGACTGGAAATTTCTATCTTTTACCAAGCATGTATCTTTTTATGTGTTTGGAGCATGTGTAACTTCACAACCATAAACCGTGTTTTAAAGCCCCAGAAAATGACCGCTCGTACAAGTTTGGATACATGTATATGTATACCGAATTCTGTTTCCACCTCCAAACTTTTTAAATCTCTTCACTGGCTATCTTTACCAACTCCTGCTAAATACAACAACTCTTATGGTTTTTAAATCTTTACATTGTACTGTTCCTTTATCTGACTTTTTTTAAATAATAATATTACCGAAGGCCACGACCAAATTGTATAAGCGTTCTTTCAATCTTTTTTTACTACGGAATCCCGGAATCTTCTACCTCTGGATATCAGAACGAGAACTTCTTTTAATACTTTTAAGTCCGAAGTTTTTAAGTACTTTACGTAGAATGACCTTCAAATTGTTTATGTTATTTTAAATACATGTTAATATTTGTTTATCTGGTATTTATTCTCTCCCTGTTGTACATTAATCTCATTTGGGCCACAGGGAAGATTAGTCATTGTACTAACGGTACTTACCCTAGAAAAATAAAGTATATTGAATTGAAAATGATGGTTGATGGTGATGGTTTTTATCTCAGTCACGCTTCTATTGTAGATGGTCACGTGGATACCTGGATGACAGGACCTCAGAGCCCATAGAGCCGGCTTTGGGCGTAATAAAATCCCCGCTAGTGTGTAGGCGCCATATGCAGTCCCTACACTGGGACCTAGCAATATCCCAGTCACCAGTCAGATTTTCGCCCGAGCATCAATTCCGATTACTTTATAATTCTGCATTATACCCCTGTCTACCTAGCGTTTAGAATAATTATTGGGGATTATTTTTCCGGTTTATATAGGCCAAACATATGAACTGTAGTTCACTAATGTGCAAAACTTACGAAGTTGTTCCGGATCTTTGTGGATTTTATGAGCTGTGATATTTCAGCATTTCTGATACATCTGATATTTCTAATTGTAGATGAGACTTCAAACTACTTCTTGGTGTTGATTTGGGCCACTTTGGGGAAAGCATGGGGGAAGGAGACATGATCATTGAGGGGTGAGAAGGCTCCCTGTTTACAAACTGAGTGACATTCGATAACATCAATCATGATCAGCTGTCAATGGAGGAAATTTGAAATTTCTATGGTCAACTTCTGTCAGGACTTTTAGTGTCCCACAAAGTGAATATTTTTGTATCGAGAGTCTTTTGGATTTTTTGTGATTTTTTATGCTAATACATAACAAGAAACGAAATTTTTGGTGGACTGATGCCGGTTGGCACTGTTCAAGAAGGGTTGTCGAAATTGTAATCGTCGCTCCTGTCGTGGGTTGGCATGATTGTAAGCCCTTTCCATCGTAATAGAGGTATATGTCTAAATAGGATATCCCATTATTTTGAACCGGTTGTTTCCTTCGTTGTGGCCGTTTTTTGTATGTCACCAATCACATTCGAGACTACAGACCAGACTATTAGGGGGTTGATGGAATGTGGACTGTGTAACGTTGACCAGATTTGGTCAAAAATACGGAATTAAGCCGTAACAAACAATGATGGGATGAAGATGGAACGACGACATCAAAATGCTTTTATTTAACCAGGGTTCATTTCAGTAGTAGAACTGTTTCCCAACAAGATCCTGACAAAGAGACATACATAAACTATGAACATGACCCACAGGACGGCGCTAACATGGGCACATATAAATACATCACAAAAACATAGTCACACGACCCCTTAAATGATATTATGACTGCATTGTACATAAAGACAGAAGGTCAAATACGCTTTTACAGAGGATTTCATAATAGTTTGACAAGATATCTTTCAGTGACATGCAGGAAATTACATGCCTAAACTGAATCAAAAACATCACATGTAACCTGCAAGTTTGCAACTTCAGACACAACAAACTGTTAAACTTAACACTTGCTAGAGCAGCATGGCGTGTTTTTGAACATCACACCCGGTACACTAAGTAAACTATTATTAAATCCCCTGCAAAATGGATACTCTGAAGATGTGACCAGGCGCTCGATCTTAGGACCAGCTTAACCCTCTTTGTACCGTATAGAAATATAGTTCAATGATTGCCTGTCATTGTCATACAAAAATAAATAATTTCCACATAAATATTTTCCTCACAATATATCTTGTTGGAAAGCTTGGAGTACCCACTTTGGAACTATGTGGGTAATGTTAAGAATATTTTCGCTTAATTCCTGTTCATGACAGTGTTGACACCAGCTCGGAACTGTTAATGAGAGATCCTGAAGGATCTTGGCGCTCACCATTGTCCGATAATTGTAAGCTAATGACAAGAGGATCTTTTTGTTCATTGTTACTAAGAACAAAAGATTGGTTTGTAATTTTGTTTGCAGAATTTCGAATTTGAGCGAAAAAGATCGAAGAAGGGACACTGGAAACACCAATATATTATCTTCATAGGTTTCAGGAGTTAATGTCTGGTGATGGTCGGCTAAAAATACCGGTACAGAGGGAGTTAAACAGTATAAGATGCATAAATTAGAGAGCTGTGATGATACAATAGCCCTGCAAATTTGTCAGATAAAAAATATGTCATTTATGCCCATAAGTTACGGGTCACAGTGCTATTTTGGACACGTCGTGTAGTTCCACGAGCCACGTTTATGGAATATTTACACGTATTTCGAAAAGGAAGTTAAAACTCATCAGTGTGCAAATTATTTCAATCACCTGAACATATGCCAATGAAAAAAAAATAGTATGAGCATAATTAGTTCATAGCTAATCCAATCAATTGCGGCAGAGAATGAAATAAATAACGCCCGGATTCTGAAGTGTCCAAGAATAGCACTTTCGCTGGGGCGGCGGTCGGCCAATATTCTGAACGCGAAGACGGAAGCACCGATAAACATAAAAAATAGGTCAAAGATCCGTCTTGAGTAGCAGACATCACATGTCAAGTTTCGTCCCAAAAGGTCCATCATCTTTAAAATTACAGGAGTTTAACCTATAAACAATGCTTGCCTTAGAATTGCTTTTCAAAACGGAAATGTGCCACTTCTTGGATTAGCCAAATTTGAATTTCGGAAAGGTCCAACACCACGTATGGTGACTCTCCGAATGAGGACCGCGATATGTTTAAGACGAAAAAAACCGTTTCGCGTTCGGTCAAGAAGAATACCTGTAGTGTTCAAGTCTTGGCGTGTGGAGATGTATCTCCATTTTCACTTATTTTATGTCCGAATGAAGGCACGTGCAAATACAGCCAATAGCATGCAAATGTATCACCCCTTTTATCGATCCAGTGTGTGCGTAGTAATACAGACGTGCGCAGTACTAGTGATGCTTACGACGTTTAATTTCGGCGTTCGCGAATCGATTTATAGGCAACAGATCTGTTGGAAATGTAGGACCTATTCTTGATGCAAAACGGGAAATAGATGGGATTTTTGAGCGCCAGATGAAAGTAACCGTAACAATTACGACTGCAGGCTTCTATCCAGAACACCAGTCTTTAGGGATGACAACGCGACGACGAACTCCACCATGAGTCAAATGATTACAAATATGGTATGAACTTGGGTACAAAGTCCATCAGCAAAATTTCAACAATTCAGCGATAACATGCAATGGTGGTTTGGACATATAACTAAATCTCACGAGAGCTCATGTGATCACACAGAGTGGAATTATGAGTGCACTGTACCGATATTCCTGTATCTCAGCTGTCACTATCCATCACTTCCACTTCGGATATTGCTGTCCTTATCGTTATCGGTAATCGCGATTTTATTGGTGTATGAAAGTTTCACTAAACTGGAACTTTGAGTTGATTTCCTACGAATGAAGCGAGCTACCCATAACAGGGCCACCACACCCAGCAAAATGTACACCATCACCACGCAAGCAATTCCCAAAATGGCTTTCTGTGCTGTTGTGTATACAGTTCCAGTAGTGCAAGAGAACCCAGGATTGAAATCGGGGCATGACGCAATATTTTCTCTCGCTGACTTCACATTAGAAGGAGGAATCGGATTCTGCAGTCCACAGACGGTTAGAGCTTTTCTCAGATTGTCGTTGGTGTAAGGAACGGCGGCCGGCTGCATGACTCCCACTTCGTGCCATCTATACATATTGTTGGCAGATCGTGCCAAGCCAACGATATACATCACTCCAACGTTTGTTTCCGTTTCCGTGCAGGAATTCCTGGGTTCAATTGCTCCAATGATGATGGTTTCATTGATAACCTGTTCATCCCCCTTGAGAATACAAGACACATTGAACTCGCTGTCAACGATACGATATCTATCCGTCGAGTTTCGATTAAAGTGTCTAATATCAGTCCCCACGACAACAAGATCGGCCAGGTAAAGTCGTTTTTCCAACGAGTAACGTCGCCAGCTGCCGTCCACTGAACATGCCCATGTACACCCCACAAACAGATTCACTGCAACGAGAATCATCCCCAGTTCATCTATGTGACGCATGATCTGTTGAGAACAAATGTCAGTGGTTAATTTCAGCATATAGACGACGCATTAAAAAAAACAACAAATCTTTCTGTGCCGTTTCATGGAATAAACGCCGAAATAAAATGCATTAATGGAAGAAGAATACTAGTCAGCCCCTATGAGCATTCTGATGTTTTGAAGGCATCACCGAAAACTTCTGACCTATTCTCTCTTGTGAGAAACCAGCTTAGGCGTATGTATATATTTTCATTTCATGTCCGCTTTTAGTTCTGTATTGTCTCATGATAAAGGCCTTCTGATTCAGGACGAAGGAAATGTCTTTATGTATCACGACATTGGTAGGACGACATTGACAGGAGTAGTAGATAATGCGTGTTACAGGCCGCCACAAGCCTCCCAAATCCACATAGCCTCCTCTGCCTCCCAAATCCACCGAGCGCTGTCACACGTCATTAACAATTTCTATTTGTATAAATTATTGTGTCTGGATATTAATAAATTATATACGTTATAATTTACCTAGATATATATATATATAGTATAGATCTACATATGATATTATTAATAAATCTTCCGAATTCGTACGTTAATCATTAATAACGATTAAATAACACGGCATATATTTTAGGTTTTATATCGGTTTTACAAAAAGATGTTATTTCGATATATATATATATATATATAGTACGGATTCATATCAATAAATTCTCCGAATCTGTACGCTAATCATTCAAAAATGAGGCCTATATCGTAGCCTCTATATTAATTTTTACAAAAAGGCATTGCAATTAGTGTTTGGTAACACTCGACTAATAATTACGCGGTATATATATATTGATTATAACCTCGATATACAGATATGAGGCGGTCATGTTACATAATTGTATTGATTTTAGTACCTGTCAATGCGAGAGTATACGGTTGTATAGTGGTAACAGCTGTGATAGAATAACTAGAGATGACACGGTTTGATTATAGCCGAGTTCCATATAACGATCGCTCACTTTTAATATCTCAATTGTATATTTTTTACAGGATAAAAACTCTGTATGGGCTGGATTCGTACCAGAAAATGCGGACATTTTAGGTAGTTCCGGTTGGCCCAGTTTGGAGAATGTATTTGCCATAGATGGGGTCGTTGAAACACGAACGGTTATTAATGACGATGACTGGAATGCGGGTATAAGAAGTCCGACAACCATTCTCCTAAATGATCCCCCCTTCACTTCCGGAGATTAAACACGCAAATGTGTAGAAGAATTATCCCGTTTATTCTCGCCCAGAGTTTGCAAAAACTGTAACCAGTCATTAGGTGTCGAAGTTTGTGGAAAATGTCGAGTTAGTTTATGCCGAGATTGCGCATGTTTCGCCCGACAGGTGTCATTCGGGGTTTTTATGTGTCCAACCTGTTGTAGTTGTGAGTTTTGTGGTTATTGGTGAGTGAAGCAGTCGAAATAATCAAAACTGGTGATAACAATAAACAGCTGGTACACGAATTTATCAAAGATGAATGATAGAGTTAAACATCGACATTCGGCTAAAGTGAAATGACTCTATTTTCCAACAGGGGGCGTCGTTTCATACGTCATTTGAGTTGGCATCGCCGGAAATGACCTCATCGCCTGAAGTGACCCCGTGAAGGGACTCCGAGAAAGTCCCCAAAAGTTCATGAAAAGTTCTTAAAATCCCCCAAAAGTTCATGAAAAGTTCTTAAAATGCCACAAAAGTTCATGAAAAGTTCCTAAAAATCCACGAAAGTCCAAGAAAAGTCCGAGGAAGTCCACGAAAGGCCATGAAAAGTCCCCAAAAGGCCATGAAAAGTTCTTAAAAGTCCCCAACAGTTCATGAAAAGTTCTTAAAATGCCACAAAAGTTCATGAAAAGTTCCTAAAAATACACGGAAGTCCAAGAAAAGTCCGAGGAAGTCCACGAAATGCCATGAAAAGTCCCCAAAAGGTCATGAAAAGTTCTTGAAAGTTCCCAAAGTTCATGAAAAGTTCTCAAAAAGTCCAAGAAAAGTCCCTCACTCACTCACTCATCCACGCACGCACTCGCTCACTCACTCACTCACTCATTCAGGCACGCACTCACTCACTCACTCACGCAATCACTCGCTCACTCACGCAATCACTCACTCACGCAATCACTCAATCACTCGCTCACGCAATCACACTCGCTCACTCACTGATCTAACTCCCCTGATTTGTACCGAAAGTGACCCTTGACCCCTGCACCAGTTGTATCCTGTATTGTGCGCATACGCTGGGGTCAAGGGTCACTTTCGATACAAATCAGGGGAGTTAATCAGTGAGTGAGTGAGTGTGATTGCGTGAGCGAGTGATTGCGTGAGTGAGTGATTGCGTGAGTGAGTGCGTGCGTGCGTGCGTGCGTGCGTGCGTGAGTGAGTGCGTGAGTGCGTGCGTGAGGGAGGGAGGGAGTGAGTTTTCTTGGACTTTCCTGGACTTTTGAGAACTTTTCATGAACTTTGAGAACTTTCAAGAACTTTTCATGAGCTGTTGGGGACTTTTAAGAACTTTTCATGGCCTTTTGGGGACTTTTCATGGCCTTTCGTGGACTTCCTCGGACTTTTCGTGGACTTTCGTGGATTTTTAGGAACTTTTCATGAACTTTTGTGGCATTTTAAGAACTTTTCATGAACTTTTTGGGGATTTTAAGAACTTTTCATGAACTTTTGGGGACTTTCTCGGAGTTCCTTCACGGGGTCACTTCAGGCGATGAGGTCATTTCCGGCGATGTCAACTCAAATGACGTATGAAACGACGCCCCCTGTTGGAAAATAGTCATTTCACTTTAGCCGAATGTCGATGTTTAACTCTATCATTCATCTTTGATAAATTCGTGTACCAGCTGTTTATTGTTATCACCAGTTTTGATTATTTCGACTGCTTCACTCGCCAATAACCACAAAACTCACAACTACAACAGGTTGGACACATAAAAACCCCGAATGACACCTGTCGGGCGAAACATGCGCAATCTCGGCATAAACTAACTCGACATTTTCCACAAACTTCGACACCTAATGACTGGTTACAGTTTTTGCAAACTCTGGGCGAGAATAAACGGGATAATTCTTCTACACATTTGCGTGTTTTAATCTCCGGAAGTGAAGGGGGGATCATTTAGGAGAGTGGTTGTCGGACTTCTTATACCCGCATTCCAGTCATCGTCATTATAAACCGTTCGTGTTTCAACGACCCCATCTATGGCAGATACATTCTCCAAACTGGGCCAACCGGAACTACCTAAAATGTCCGCATTTTCTGGTACGAATCCAGCCCATACAGAGTTTTTATCCTGTAAAAAATATACAATTGAGATATTAAAAGTGAGCGATCGTTATATGGAACTCGGCTATAATCAAACCGTGTCATCTCTAGTTATTCTATCACAGCTGTTACCACTATACAACCGTATACTCTCGCATTGACAGGTACTAAAATCAATACAATTATGTAACATGACCGCCTCATATCTGTATATCGAGGTTATAATCAATATATATATACCGCGTAATTATTAGTCGAGTGTTACCAAACACTAATTGCAATGCCTTTTTGTAAAAATTAATATAGAGGCTACGATATAGGCCTCATTTTTGAATGATTAGCGTACAGATTCGGAGAATTTATTGATATGAATCCGTACTATATATATATATATATATATATCGAAATAACATCTTTTTGTAAAAGCGATATAAAACCTAAAATATATGCCGTGTTATTTAATCGTTATTAATGATTAACGTATGAATTCGGAAGATTTATTAATAATATCATATGTAGATCTATACTATATATATATATATATCTAGGTAAATTATAACGTATATAATTTATTAATATCCAGACACAATAATTTATACAAATAGAAATTGTTAATGACGTATGACGGCGCTCGGTGGATTTGGGAGGCAGAGGAGGCTATGTGGATTTGGGAGGCTTGTGGCGGCCTGTAACACGCATTATCTACTACTGACAGGTACTTCTATATTGTAATCTCTCATTGGTAGGACGACATTGACAGGTACTTCTATATTACAATCTCTCATTGGTAGGATGACATTGACAGGTACTTCTATATTGTAATCTCTCATTGGTAGGACGACATTGACAGGTACTTCTATATTGTAATCTTCCATTGGTAGGACGACATTGAGAGGTACTTCTATATTACAATCTCTCATTGGTAGGACGACATTGACAGGTACTTCTATATTACAATCTCTCATTGGTAGGACGACATTGACAGGTACTTCTATATTACAATCTCTCATTGGTAGGACGACATTGACAGGTACTTCTATATTACAATCTCTCATTGGTAGGACGACATTGACAGGTACTTGTATATTGTAATCTCTCATTGGTAGGACGACATTGACAGGTACTTCTATATCGTAATCTCTCATTGGTAGAACGACATTGAAAGGTACTTCTATATTGTAATCTCTCATTGGTAGGACGACATTGACAGGTACTTCTATATTGTAATCTCTCATTGGTAGGACGACATTGACAGGTACTTCTATATTGTAATCTCTCGTTGGTAGGACGACATTGACAGGTACTTCTATATTGTAATCTCTCCTTGGTAGGACGACATTGACAGGTACTTCTATATTACAATCTCTCATTGGTAGGACGACATTGACAGGTACTTCTATATTGTAATCTCATTGGTAGGACGACACTGACAGGTACTTCTATATTACAATCTCTCATTGGTAGGACGACATTGACAGGTAGTTCTATATTATAATCTCTCATTGGTAGGACGACATAGACAGGTACTTCTATATTGTAATCTCTCATTGGTAGGACGACATTGACAGGTACTTCTATATTACAATCTCTCATTGGTAGGACGACATTGACAGGTACTTCTATATTGTAATTTCTCATTGGTAGGACGAAATTGACAGGTACTTCTATATTACAATCTCTCATTGGTAGGACGACATTGACAGGTACTTCAATATATTGTAATCTCTCATTGGTAGGACAACATTGACAGGTGCTTCTATATTTTAATCTCTCATTGGTGTCACGACATTGACAGGTACTTCTATATTGTAATCTCTCATTGGTAGGACGACATTGACAGGTACTTCTATATTGTAATCTCTCATTGGTAGGACGACATTGACAGGTACTTCTATATTGTAATCTCTCATTGGTAGGACGACATTGACAGGTACTTCTATATTACAATCTCTCATTGGTAGGACGACATTGACAGGTACTTCTATATTGTAATCTCTCATTGGTAGGACGACATTGACAGGTACTTCTATATTGTAATCTCTCATTGGTAGAACGACATTGACAGGTACTTCTATATTACAATCTCTCATTGGTAGGACGACATTGACAGGTACTTCTATATTGTAATCTCTCATTGGTAGGACGACATTGACAGGTACTTCTATATTGTAATCTCTCATTGGTAGGACGACATTGACAGGTACTTCTATATTGTAATCTCTCATTGGTAGGACGACATTGACAGGTACTTCTATATTGTAATCTCTCGTTGGTAGGACGACATTGACAGGTACTTCTATATTGTAATCTCTCCTTGGTAGGACGACATTGACAGGTACTTCTATATTACAATCTCTCATTGGTAGCACGACACTGACAGGTACTTCTATATTGTAATCTCATTGGTAGGACGACACTGACAGGTACTTCTATATTACAATCTCTCATCGGTAGGACGACATTGACAGGTAGTTCTATATTATAATCTCTCATTGGTAGGACGACATAGACAGGTACTTCTATATTGTAATCTCTCGTTGGTAGGACGACATTGACAGGTACTTCTATATTGTAATCTCATTGGTAGGACGACACTGACAGGTACTTCTATATTACAATCTCTCATTGGTAGGACGACATTGACAGGTAGTTCTATATTATAATCTCTTATTGGTAGGACGACATAGACAGGTACTTCTATATCGTAATCTCTCATTGGTAGGACGACATTGACAGGTACTTCTATATTGTAATCTCTCGTTGGTAGGAGGACATTGACAGGTACTTCTATATTGTAATCTCTCATTGGTAGGACGACATTGACAGGTACTTCTATATTACAATCTCTCATTGGTAGAACGACATTGACAGGTACTTCTATATTGTAATCTCATTGGTAGGACGAAATTGACAGGTACTTCTATATTACAATCTCTCATTGGTAGGACGACATTGACAGGTACTTCAATATATTGTAATCTCTCATTGGTAGAACGACATTGACAGGTACTTCTATATTGTAATCTTTCATTGGTAGGACGACATTGACAGGTACTTCTATATTGTAATCTCTCATTGGTAGGACGACATTGACAGGTACTTCTATATTACAATCTCTCATTGGTAGGACGACATTGACAGGTACTTCTATATTGTAATCTCTCATTGGTAGGACGACATTGACAGGTACTTCTATATTGTAATCTCTCATTGGTAGAACGACATTGACAGGTACTTCTATATTACAATCTCTCATTGGTAGGACGACATTGACAGGTACTTCTATATTGTAATCTCTCATTGGTAGGACGACATTGACCGGTACTTCTATATTGTAATCTCTCATTGGTAGAACGACATTGACAGGTACTTCTACATTGTAATCTCATTGGTAGGACGACACTGACAGGTACTTCTATATTGTAATCTCTCATTGGTAGAACGACATTGACAGGTACTTCTATATTGTAATCTCTCATTGGTAGGACGACATTGACAGGTACTTCTATATTGTAATCTCTCATTGGTAGGACGACATTGACAGGTACTTCTATATTGTAATCTCTCATTGGTAGGACGACATTGACAGGTACTTCTATATTGTAATCTCTCATTGGTAGGACGACATTGACAGGTACTTCTATATTACAATCTCTCATTGGTAGGACGACATTGACAGGTACTTCTATATTGTAATCTCTCATTGGTAGGACGACATTGACAGGTACTTCTATATTGTAATCTCTCATTGGTAGGACGACATTGACAGGTACTTCTATATTGTAATCTCTAATTGGTAGGACGACATTGACAGGTACTTCTATATTGCAATCTCTAATTGGTAGGACGACATTGACAGGTACTTCTATATTGTAATCTCTCATTGGTAGGACGACATTGACAGGTACTTGAGAGGCGGTCACCAGTAGGAAAGACTGGATAGTGTTCCTTTATTCAATCCTTATCAATAATTAGTACTACATTAACAGACAAATTTTGAGTTGTTTCCAGAGAGAACCTTTCTCAGTCCCATTTTGACACTGACAGTACCATGCTGTCTCGGTCCCATGTTGACTCTGACAGTTCATATGAATACCATGCTGCCTATCTTGATTACAGGGTCTTCATCTTTGCACAGTTCTATATAATTTGCATCAAGTTTTCCAAAACCGCGACAATCAGTTTATCTAGAATTTAGCACGAGATTCACAGGAGTGAATATCTTAATATTAAAATTAAAATGGAATCAAACGTGCGTTATTTCATAGGGCCAATTTCTACATATGTCATCCAACTGTGTTTTATCTATAACCTCAGGCACGTCGCCATCATCATTTTTCAGAGAACGTCTTTAAAAAGCCCAATTCCTCTCTCATCTAAAGTTAAGTAAATGGGCACGGCTATTGTTGCAAACCTTTTGGCGCATGCGCATTCGACCGAGCCACTAGATTACCGTATTTGAGCAGCTCCGTCTCTTTCTTTCTTGCCCTTTTAGGAGATTGCGTAAGTTCATGCTGTCTGCTCTTTGAGACTATATCAGGGATATCACTTTGTGGATGGATAATGAAATGATTCGTTTGCAGGTTGCCTTGCTATACCGATGTATGTGCAAACTAAACTTGACCAGCAGGTCAGCATTATCTTCACCTAGGCTACCTATTGATGAATAATCCTCAAGCTTATTCTAGGGTCCCTACCTTCATTCTTGGGTGTCGTTCAACTGGTCATACGCGTACGTTCTTCTCTACGGTTATCTATGATGGCCGAGAAGAGACATCGCTGTATTGTGTTATGAATCGGGACCGACACACGAAGGCAGGATGCGAAGTCGCGAAGGCAGGATACGAAGTCGCGAGGGCAGGATGCGAAGTCGCGAGGCCAGGATGCGAAATCAAAACAGCGAAGTGCGAAGCGCGAAGTCAGGATGCGAAGCGCGAAGTCAGGATGCGAAGTCGCGAGGCCAGGATGCGAAATCAAAACAGCGAAGCACGAAGTCAGGATGCGAAGCGCGAAGTCAGGATGCGAAGTCGCGAGGGCAGGATGCGAAATCAAAACAGCGAGGCGCGAAGCGCGAAGTCAGGATGCGAAATCAAAACAGCGAGGCGCGAAGCGCGAAGTCAGGATGCGAAATCAAAACAGCGAAGCCAGGATGCGAAATCAAAACAGCGAGGCGCGAAGCGAAATCAAAACAGCGAGGCGCGAAGTCAGGATGCGAAATCAAAACAGCGAGTCGCGAAGCGCGAAGTCAGGATGCGAAATCAAAACAGCGAGGCGCGAAGCGCGAAGTCAGGATGCGAAATCAAAACAGCGAGGCGCGAAGCGCGAAGTCAGGATGCGAAATCAAAACATCAGCATTGCGCATGATCCTATCAAAACGAGGCCGGTTTGTAGCCCTGATTCCTAATATACATTGTAGGGGCAATTGAAGATTATTGCTGGTTGTTGTTATCACAGCAACGGAGGAAGTAAAATTATTCTGATGTGTATCTTTTCTTTGCATTACTGATGTTTTATAGAAATTCACAAATGGTATTTGAATATATTTTCAGATCTGGTGTTTCGGGAATGATTAAAACCAACCCGAATAATTGATAATTTATACTGAAGCGCTCAAAGCTTGCTTAAGACTCTATGTCAGCCTGGTGACTGTTCAGGTTGACATTTTTATTCCAATCTTGCCAAATTTCCAGTTAGCCTGGTGTGTGAATGGGCCATACCATCTAGGAATAATTGAGAATTATTGCTTACCAGATAAATTGGTCTTTATATATAGTGTATATAGTGTAATTGTCCATGCTTGGCAAACACGGGCTCTCGCTTTAAAATATGGCCACGTATGAGTATTATAGTAAGCTATATGATAATTTAGTGATTCTAAAAAAAAATACAAATTTTAAAATTGAAAAAAATTAAAATTTTAAAATTAAAAAAGCAAATCAAATTAAAAATAAAAAAATATATATCTCTGACACAACAGTGCTACTTAGCCCTGTGTCCTAAACGATCCGGGCCAATTCTAAGATGGAGGTTTGTACAAATTTAGGATTGATGATATAAAATGTGAAATCAAGGTTCAATATTTCCATACATCCTTATTATGTGCTAATAAATATATACACACGGAAACAGATAGACTATTAACAAGCAGTAAGATAATTAGCGGTTAATTTGGGGCTATTGTCTAAAACTCGTATGTTCGTCACTCCATGCCAAACGTCTACGTACAGGGTAATATCATAATTCGCGAACATTAGGCTGGTTAAAAAAGTTTCCTGTTTAGCATCACCGCCCGTCCCGAAATATTCGGCCGCCCCGTATTTTTTATTTCTATTCTTTTTTTCCTCCTCATCTTTGGAATCGACGCTCCGAGACCGAAGTCAAGCGACTCAGAAGTAGATATCTCAATAAATGTACACTAAAATTTATTGAAACTAGACCCAGATACAAGCCAAACGATTTTTCTGTTCAATAAACTAGTTACATCATTCATCCGACGATGCATATAGTTTGGAGTCCGAAGTCGAGATTCGTCAAGGCCGAGGCCGCCAAACATTGTCAATTTATTGTTTCTCTGTTTACATCAACCCTTTGAAATATAAGCATAAATAAAGAGATATTCTTGTATATTCTGTATGGTACAAATCGGCCGTGTTCTAATTCATTTCCAGAATTCCCCGTCAGTATCCACCACAGAAACAGCCAAATCAAATAGTTCGATAAAACAGGCTTTGGGTGTGCATTTATAACTTGCACAGTTATAAACCAGAATTGAAAATACACAAATTGATATATATTTGTTCAATTATTATTCGAAATTCAAAACCATCTATCACTGAGTGATAATACCGCATGCCCCTACAATGTATATTAGGAATCAGGGCTACAAACCGGCCTCGTTTTGATAGGATCATGCGCAATGCTGATGTTTTGATTTCGCATCCTGACTTCGCGCTTCGCGCCTCGCTGTTTTGATTTCGCATCCTGACTTCGCGCTTCGCGCCTCGCTGTTTTGATTTCGCATCCTGACTTCGCGCTTCGCGCCTCGCTGTTTTGATTTCGCATCCTGACTTCGCGCTTCGCGCCTCGCTGTTTTGATTTCGCATCCTGACTTCGCGCTTCGCGCCTCGCTGTTTAGATTTCGCATCCTGGCTTCGCGCTTCGCTGTTTTGATTTCGCATCCTGACTTCGCGCTTCGCGCCTCGCTGTTTTGATTTCGCATCCTGCCCTCGCGACTTCGCATCCTGACTTCGCGCTTCGCATCCTGACTTCGCGCTTCGCACTTCGCTGTTTTGATTTCGCATCCTGGCCTCGCGACTTCGCATCGTGCCCTCGCGACTTCGCATCCTGCCTTCGCGACTTCGCATCCTGCCTTCGTGTGTCGGTCCCGATTCATAACACAATACAGCGATGTCCCTTCTCGGCCATCATAGTTGTCGTACAGTATTCGCCACATACACCATGTACACATTGGTAATATAGATCATACAACGCTAGATGAGTCAGCCCAGAAGTAATTCAATATACTGACCTATTTCTGTGCTGTCATGGTTCAGATACAATGATTATGTCGACAGGTAGATGTTTTCAACCGGGATACGCAGTAAACCCGATTCACACCGATCGTCCCCTCGCACGTTTCCTATCTTAGCTCATCGTCTCAGCGCACGGCTTTTTTCTCTAATAGCTTCTACGCCGTTTGAACCTGTGCTGACAGCCTGGCCAGGCATGATATTCAAAGAATATGACTGAGAGAGATCAGATGATACCAGTCAGCTCTCCGCCAATGAGCTTAACCGTAGCGGTGAAGGGAAGTTGACTATCCGCGCATGTAGGTAGCCTACGCCTATCTGACGGTTATGATAATGACAGAAAACAAATTGACAGATGGCGGAACTGTGCGAGGAAACTCAAATGAGTAGATCTCAGTCGGAGAGGGGTTTAGTGTGACAGCTAAACTATTCTCACAACAAAATGCCACACATGTAGTCGAGTGGGTTGTTTGTGTATTACACAGTCATGTGTCAAAAAGCAGAATGAGGGATGATTAATTAACCGTACACAGGAATGTTCATTGTAATGGAGCAGATAATGGAGCAGGATTATGATATGATATAGTTTCATGCATTGATCAAACACTGGCTTTCAGAATGTCCGTTTTTCATAATCGATAATAGAGTAGCTACCACAAGTACAGCGGGTATGGGCCGGCTGGTGCCAAAATCTGAGGGCCAGGGTTCGAGACTCGCACGGGACTGGCCTATCCAGCGCAAGTATTTGGGCTCCACCAAAAAAGTGTCATCCTAAAATAATTGAATATAATGTTACTCTATTTTCTAAATAGAATTAATATATAATATCGGCTTCCACTCCTTCAGTTAATGAATCCACGCCGGCACAGTTACAGAAATCTCTCTTCCATGGTGGCTGATATCTGCCATGTCGTACCATCGTACTATCGCCCTATTTTTACTAAAGCGATGATACGATGGCACAATGGTACGATGCGATGGCACGATGCGATGATACGATGGTACGATGTGATGGCACGATGGCACGATGCGACGGAACGATGGCACGATGCGATGGTACGATGGAGATTTCTCCATCGTACCAACGCATCGTATCATCGTACCATCGCGCATCGGAAGTGTTGCCCAAGTCGCTTGGTCAAACGAAAGTCATGCGCAAATGAATTATATTAGTTGATTATTAATTGTTTTCATCGTACTGTCGTGTTATGTTTGAATAAACACCGTGATTACATCATATCATCGCACAATCGTATCATCGTGCCATCGTACCATTGTATCATCGTGTCATCGTATCATCGTATCATCGTATCAGTGTGCCATCGTACTATATTTGAATACTCACCATGCAGAACCGTTGATTCGATAGAGGTGAATTTGGGGTTAAACCAAGATTTAATGTAATTTTTCAATATGAGTAATTGCAAGTCTCTTAATCAAAAGAATGAATAACGTTATTTCATACCTGTGATGTCGTATTATCACACTGTCACTTATTGGTTGAATAAAAAAGCTAGTATTATGATCATGCATCCGTCCGCCCATGATCATACAATCATAGTTTACATTAATTGACCTGACGGATGAAGAATGATCAGTCACGTGCTCTAACACTATTTGTTCTCATAATCATTTACCAGATATTGCACCCAAACACCCCCTCCACCAGATATTCCCTCATCGGAGATAGACCTTTCCACCCCTATCCCCCCCCCCCATCGCCAAGCCGACCACAACCCTATTGAACAGTTGCTAAACATAGCCGCAAAAAACAACAACAAAAAACAACACACAACAGATTAATTCAAATTAACGTTTAGAAGATAGGACATCAAATCACAGAAATGTTAAAAAATGATTCTTTGCACACGAAGTTCATTAAAAAAGTAAGTTGCCTGTATTGATAACATATGATCACTGCAACAACACAGACGGATAGGGGAAGATGACCGACTGGCAGAGATTTTGGTGTCGGGTGACATGCAGGACTTCACACCTTACTACACCAGACCTTCAGTGATTTCATCGTACCATCGTATGTACCGTACGCGTAATTTCGCACAATCTTCCGGTTGTCGTTTCCCCACATACAAGGTATGTTGGTGAACACCAATAGTATATAAAGGTGATCTTTGGTCCAGTTGACCTAATTTTGTAGGGGTCAAGGTCGCTATAGTTCCGGCAAAGGTCACTTTCAGAGTGCCTCCGGTGATGTGTTCATCCGCGGTGATGCGATCATGCCCGGCGGTGATGCGGTCACGTCCGGGTCCTGGGATAAGCCACCGCAGAGGTAGTCGTCATCCATGTAAATTTCCAGTCACGTCAATGTTAATGTCGCTTCGCCTGAATCTCCGGGAATGTCCGGAAGGCAACTGACCTTCGAGGTCAAAGGTATAGCTTCTAGGTTGTAATCCCCATGCATAGCCATACAATGAGAGAGTCGATCCCACACTGCTCGCTCTAAAGGTGGGCATGTTATCCACTACACCACCAGTCAGATCATACCAGCCATGGTTGAAAAATACCCTAATATGGGTGAAATATTCAATAAACATAATCTATATGTGCTGTATCATGTTATTGAATACGAGTCTATCATCAGTGCTATCCCAGATTCGAGCGTTTCGTGTCCAGTATCTCTCCGTAATTTCAAAACAAATTTGCTTTGAGAATTTCCCTTTTAACATCGATCGTGCTGCCATCTGGACGCCAGAACTCTGACAGGGCGAAAACTCTGTTGGTCCCATTCCTGGTTATCTGCCCTGATTCGAACATTTCTGAATAGGTACGAATTTCCCTCCAGTTACTTCAATGTTAAAATCTCCGACCATGTCCGATGACGTCACGTCCGGGTCAAAGTTCACGCCCCTTGATTAATAGGCCTTCAGATGATCCCCTTCAGTTCATTGACATCTCCGCATGTTTGGGGAAAGTGTACTGGGGTGGTCATTTTATTTCTTGTGGATTTTACTATGCGGGGTGACTGTCGATGAAAAGTTCTTACTGCGGATGCGCGGTCACAGTCAGTTGGGGTGGACGTTTTGGGATCGTGGTGGACCACTATTGGTTCGAATGGATCGTGGCAGGTGTCATAGTGAAGCACTCGTTGGGGACAGGGAATTGTGAGAAAAGGGCATTGGAATGGACGTTTGGGGGGTAGAGATGGACCAATATTGGTCTAAATTTGTCCTGTGAGGTATCGGTTTGAATCACTCATGTGGAGCATCCGACTGGACGGGTAATGAGTGAAAGTAGAGCTATAGTGCGCATGCGCAGGGAATTGTGGGAAAAGGGCATTTGAAGGGACGTTTGGGGTCGAGATGGCCGATATTGGTCCGAATGGATGGTGCGGGGTATCCACGTTCTCGAGGCCGATCATGTCATGAGTAGGTGCATGTAAAATTAGAATTTTTCTTGAAAATGTAAAGTCCGGAATCACGTACTACCCCCTAAAATATGGAAGACCCCTATCAACCAGAATCGGTTCCCAGCGGATCGTGGCCTGCCGAGAGGTGCAGGGTGAGATAGTAGGTGCATGTATAAATTGTCACAGAAAAAAACGGAAAACGGACGGTCGACATCGTACGGAGCCGTAAAAGGGACATGCTCCGATCCGCACTTATTAACTGCGACCCCCAGTTATTAACTGCGACCCGCACTTATTAACTGCGACCCTCAGTTAATAACTGCGACCCGCACTTACTAACTGAGGGTCGCAGTTAGTATAAGTGCGGGTCGCAGTTAATAACTGGGGGTCGCAGTTAATAAGTGCGGATCGGAGCATGTCCCTTTTACGGCTCCAGAGCCGTTAAAGGGACATGCTCCGATCCGCACTTATATTAACTGGGGCCCGCACTTATTAACTGCGACCCGCACTTACTAACTGCGACCCTCAGTTAGTAAGTGCGGGTCGCAGTTAATAACTGAGGGTCGCAGTTAATAAGTGCGGGTCGCACTTAATAAGTGCGGGTCGTAGTTATTAACTGGGAGTATACCTCCGATGTCCCTTTTACGGCTCCGTAACATCGGGCCTTACAGACTAGTCTTTTGTGTTAAATATCGTCATTTTCATCTGACGACGATACAGCTCACCAATCTCCAGTATATGAGTTGTCACAGCAAAACAGCTCACCAATTACCAACATACGAGTTGTCAGAGCATTTCCATCATAGCTCTCTAAATTTGTATCTAGGTGACCCTCCACATTTTCGTAGTAATGGCCCCAGTCTAATTTCATAGCTTATATCTATAATACCATTCTATTCAGCATTATCAACGCTGCAAACGAGCACGTACAGATCGATGACTGGCTTCGTCTACAGGGCTCGGACCACTATTAAATTTACATTGACGGCCATGTTAATGAAAGTGCACCTGGCTGATTTATTAATTATTTTTGGACTTTCATCTCTTGGCAGTTTGTAGTTCCATTCAAGTCCTGCATCGCCATCTACTTCTTGGCGGGGGTCGCCCATCAAAATTTCGAACCAGAGCGTCCTGTTGGCAAGCACTGTACTTCCGGCGAATAACTTACCTCCAAAAAGCAGAGTCTACGCACCTGCATATAGTGCCTCAGACTGGCATGAATTATGCAGTGAATTCAAAATAAGTCACAACTCAAAAGGGCACTTGTCATGCTTAATGTTGGCCATGCAAGCCCTTGTCTCATTATCAAAAGGAAGCTGGGGAAAAAATCAGCACAAAAACTTGTCCTCTATGGCAGAGGTTATTTAGAGGGGGTTAACGGCTAGGGACTTTTTTTTAGTGGTCCGAGCCCTACTAGACACATTAAATTCAACCAATCCAAATGAAGTTTGGGAGACATGTGACCTGTCCACTTACCATTTCATGTTAGCCTATCTGAGCTACTTCCATCAAATATGTCTCGGAATATGAACCATTAACTACATCTACCCCCATCTTTCTTCACAATACACATGTATTCACCATAGTGTGAGGTGCCTTATGGCATTGCCTAAACCAAGAAAACTCCTGTCACTGAGGAGCTGATCAGTCTCAAAATGGATTCTGCATACATCTGTGAATCCTATACCTAAATAGAAATATCCCTAAACTGTTTCTGGATTTTTCAATAAATTTTTAAAAAAGATGCCAAAAAATTCAGATTTTGGGGATTTTTATGGTAAATATGATATTTCAGTGGAAAAACTAAAAATGTGTACCTGTCAAATTCTGGTCTGTATGAAAGGGGGACATCTAATACACAAATAAATGCCAGGCAGTGGCAAAAAAAATAAATAGCAAGACCCTGATTTCACTCCTGCATACCATAATACACATAATCATGTGTATCCATTAGGGTGATACGTGCAATACATTACTGTGATCAGCCTATGATGAAAGGTGTCAGATCAATTGACACACACTTTTGTCATAGAGACAGATAGTATATAAACTTTACCAATTACATGGCTATCTCATCACATCTCTAAAACATCACCAGATCAGCATGCGAAACTCGAAGAAACGGAAGCGAGTTAAGAAAGGAAAGCGAGGGAGCTTGGTCACCCGGTTCAAATTGGGTCATAAATTACTTCCCCAAAAAGTCTGCCATGCACAGGAGACACCCTCAACTTCAGGCATCATAAAAAACTCTGAAGAGGTGGAAACAACTAAACAGAATGAGCCAAAATCAGCATGGCACCCCAGATATGACAGAGAGGAATTCAGCAAAGTCACCAGAGTTGGTTATGATGGCCATACCTACATAATTCTGGATGAGGAAGGAAGGTCTGGGAAGGCAAAACTATTACATCCGAAGGAGTCGAAGAAGCCGGATTTAGCAGAAAAGTATGCAAAAGGCTCCAGCAGAGCAGGGGAGGATAGGTCTGAGGCTGTTGCATGCTGGGAAACTGCAAGATATGTGAAATAAGGCAAAACAGGACCACGCCACCATTACACCTACCTGCCCACTTCCACAATTTGCCGTCAGTGAGGTGAAAAGAGGATTATGCTGGAAACAAACTTATGCAGGGGACATAACTGAAATAGTACAAAGACTACCTAAGGTATTGGAGTGAGTGAGTGAGTGAGTGAATAGGGTTTAACGTCGCTTTCAACATTAAGGTGTTGGATGCAACAATTGACTGTTATGATGGAAACTGTGGAAGTTGTAGAAGGCATGCTATAGTTTGTGGTGGAGGGGTTAATACTAGTTGGTGGAAGAAATCTAGAAGTCTGAGTGCAAACAACATCAAGTGGTTAAATTTGGATGACAATGACAGAATACTGGTGCGAAAAATATTGAATATGAAATTGCATGCAGCAGCCAGCCCTTGAAACCAAATTTCAAACACATGTAAGTCAGAAGGAACAAACAGGGCATTCTGTGCCTCAGTGTCAAAAAATATGAACTTTCCTACCAATGCGGCAGCGACAGCTGGATCCACAGTCTTAAGACTGAATCTCGGTGAAGGAACATCACAGCATAAGAAACTTGAAGCACTCCCTGCACCCCTAGAAACTGGCTCTGCCTGCAAAACCCTACAACAAAACAAAAGCAATGCGATTATGAAAGATCATATAAACAGAGGCCAGAGGTTAAAAGAAGAAAAATCTACAATAAAGCAATTAAACTTAAAAACTATATAAAAGCTAAGAAAGCTAAAACCGATGCGGATAAGGCAAAAGAAAGAAGAGAAGGCTACAAGAAAAGACAGCTTGGCAAACATATGCCTGACTTTGAGAAAGACCCCATTATAAAGAACAAGAGTTGTCTCCCCTGATGTGTTGGTCTCACCTGTTAATGCGTGAATTCAGGTGTGACCCTGAACAAACAATTTGGATACTGTTTACCCAAAAATACATAGCCTGAACATTTCTCCATGGCCCTACACCTCTGTCTCTGATTATTAACAAAACTGACTTCTGCACTCAGGTGTGCAATATTGGGACAACTTGACTGATGACATAAGTGGCTTATGTCACTGGTGAATTCTTCTAAATTTATATTATGATGCAAAATAAATTTCAAACGATGAACGTGAATTATTCTCCATGTTTTCTTTCCAAAAGGCTGGATATTAATCACTCCATAATGGGGTGGCTGCTTCTTCTGCACCCCAGTCCACAGTAAACATGCTCCATTCGAGCCTAATTGGCTATTATAATTAATTTTTTCGAAATATTTTGCTCTCCACATGGTATACAACTCCGCCATCTTTATCACTAAACTATGAAATTGGCATCAGTGAGAGATTGTCATCCAGCCTCCTAGTATGACTTAACTGAACCGGTGACATATGTATTCTGTGTTTACGCTTTTAGGGCTCGGACCACTATTAAATTTACATTGACGGCCATGTTAATGAAAGTGCATCTGGCTGATTTATTAATTATTTTTGGACTTTCATCTCTTGGCAGTTTGTAGTTCCATTCAAGTCCTGCATCGCCATCTACTTCTTGGCGGGGGTCGCCCATCAAAATTTCGAACCAGAGCGTCCTGTTGGCAAGCACTGTACTTCCGGCGAATAACTTACCTCCAAAAAGCAGAGTCTACGCACCTGCATATAGTGCCTCAGACTGGCATGAATTATGCAGTGAATTCAAAATAAAAGTCACAACTCAAAAGGGCACTTGTCATGCTTAATGTTGGCCATGCAAGCCCTTGTCTCATTATCAAAAGGAAGCTGGGGGAAAAATCAGCACAAAAACTTGTCCTCTATGGCAGAGGTTATTTAGAGGGGTTAACGGCTAGGGACTTTTTTTTAGTGGTCCGAGCCCTATAGGTTCACGGTTCTGCTAACTCCTTGCTTTTTTCAGCCTACAGTTAGCCCAAAGCCGTGACAAAACTTCATTTTTATGATCTCATAGGTACGTATATACACAGGTCTGCAAGCTCCGGGGTCCTAGAACGCCGGAGATGCGTTCTGAGCGTTTTCCCGGAAATAAAACTGATCATAATATATGCAGATTTATTCTTCTATTTTCACGATTTTCTCGCAATTATGAGCAGGCATCGATATTGAAAAAATCGCACCTTATGCCTGCAGACTTTCTAGTTATATTTAAAACATACAAAACGATGCATTTAGTTCATGGAAGGGAAACCAATATGCCTATACTGATACGGTTTATTCACAAAAGATAACACAAGGAAATCCTCACAGCCCAAATGGCGAGGGTCGAGGGACCGCCTAGGCCCCGGAAGCTCCGAAGTCCTAGAACTCCGGAGATGCGTTCTAAGCGTTTTCCAGGAAAAAAAATCGAACATAATGTATGCAGATTCATGGTTCTATTTTCACGTTTGTTTCGCATTTATAAGCACGCATCGATATTGTAAAATCATACTTTATTCCTGAATCCATTTGACTTTCTAATTATATTTAACAGATAAAAAATCGATGGCCTTTACATCATGGGACATTAGAACCAATATGATATAGATTCATTTACACAAAGCTAAAATAAGCGATCCTCACAGCCTGACAGGCGAGGGTCCAGTGGCCGTCTAGGCCCCGGAAGCTCCGGAGTCCCAGGTTGCGGGAGATGCGTTTTACACGTTTTCCCGGAAATAAATCTGCACACAGTGTAGGTAGATTTATTTTATATTTTCGCATATTGTCGCTACTGTACCCAAAATGTGGTAGAAGATGAAGTACACTTCTTGCTATACTGTCCTCGACATAACAAACACAGAGATTATATAAACCAAGTTATCCACGGTAACCGACTCCCACCCCATCCGGAAATTATAAAAGTTAAATCTATATTAAATCCCCACAGAGACAATGCTTCAAAAATAAGAAGACTGATGTACCAAATGTACCAGTCAAGGCTCAGCCTTAACCTTCCATCAAAAAACCGGCTGGACACTTCTTAATTAGAGTTTATACATCAACACACTGGCAACTCCTATGTTATGTCCTAGAATTACTACTAACCCACACTGTTGGTTCAATCCATACTAACTAATAATTACTACGTTGCTAGTAATTATATTGTTTTGTTTGCCATACTTGTACCATTTTACGAGTCGTGCAATAAACATATTGTATTTTATGCTCGAGATAGACTAGGTCAGAGAATGAGCTCAGTTTGCTGGGAAAGACAAACACAATACCCAGAAATCTGGTTAAGTCATTTATTCAAATGACAATGGTTATAATCATTAATTCAAATGACAAATCATTAATTCAAATGACAAATTATAAAATAGCAGGGGCATGGAGAACACGTATGAATTATGTGAATTATGTGTTACCAAATGCAGTGATAGAACATGCCCCCAATTAGCAAATCAGTATTTAACACAAAACAGTAGGATGAGTAGATATCACTGGCCTCTTAATAGTTGGTTTGATAACCTGAGAATGGCAGCAACTGGCTAGCGCTAACTGAAGTAATGACTTTGAATACAAATGTTTACATCTTCATGAGCAGATCAATGGTAATATAGCAGCCAACTATATCAAGACTGCAATTGCATGAAATAATACAATCAGGTACTTGTAGCTTATTTTGCACAGGGTGTATAGCAAGACAGATTGCCTCAAACAAATATAAAGGGAACTTATTTCCCAAATTAGCATGTAAATCAATAAAAGATAGCATGAAAAAACATGGGCAATCTATTACTATGCGTCAATGGATGGTGGAATATTACCTTACCAATCTTAGACTGAAAATGAAAGAAATATGCATAAGTGTGCCTGAAGGTAGGGGCACAGAAATCCACATCAGCCAAGTACGGTACTGGAAGAACAAATACCATTCAGGGCAGCATAAAATACCTGTCATATAGTGAAGAACCATATTAATACAATAAATATATAGCACGAGAAAGGTTCATGGGCCTGTCAGGAAATTTTTTATTTCATTTCTTTTCTTTATTTATTTCAATTAAAGAAAACAACTGGCACTGGAAGAGTCCCGGTTACCCTCCTAACAATGAGTAATATCCTTCACTTCTCAGACATTCCCCCACAAAACATTGAACTGCCAGCCAGTTAAATTGTATGGCGGATAAAAACAATGAAGATCCTCAAGGTTGTCAATTGTCCAAGGGAAGGTTAGGATTAAGCCTCACTTTCTCAAGAATAATCTTTGAAATAAAGTTGACAAAAGGAAGTCAATATGATTGTTGTATAATACATAATACAGGAATTCACATATACCAGTATCTGTGTGTGATGGAGCTCACTGGTAAAAGACCTGAAAGTGATAGTAATGATATTTAGTACTGGATTCACAAGCCTGGGGATGATAGGATGAGGTAGGATTTTTCCTCTCTGAAATAGACAATGCATGAGGAATTCTTAAAGATAAAAGTGTTTTACAACGTCCATATTTACGCTTCCCCATGGAAAGCACTGCTACTGCAAACAGACTGGTGGTCTATAAAGTAACACACAAAAAAAAAACTTAGAAACAAACTAATACAATATAATAACCTGGGATACAGTATATCAGAAGGACCAGTGATTCCACCAAATTAAGCTGCAGATGATATGTACAGACATGTCACAGGCGCCCCTCAACCCTCTGTCACACTGCACTACAGAGAGAACAATCTTTGGGATCACCTACATTAATTATAGAAAGCTCACTGAGAAAAACCTGGAGGTAATAATTAAAGGAAAGGAGTTAACACAGGATCAGCAAGCATAGAGATGCTGAGAGCAGGCAACCATTTCTGTCTGTGAGTATGAAATCATAATGGAATAAGAAACTAACAGGGTCTGAAATAGCAGCATGATCAGATATGTCTGATGAAAAAAAACGTATCTCGCCTATGTTCAAAGAATAAAGTTTGACCAAACTCTGGGAATTGACTGAGAATTTGAACATGTTGAATTGGCTTATCTCAAGACTCTGAACGGTAATATAGACAATATCAAACATGCTGGCAGCTTCAGAGGAAATTCAGGCTGAAGAAAGTTCTGCACAATGCTGTCTGTTGTGTTGTCAAACCTGGTCATGGACATACCTGTATAGAATTGGAAGAAAAAAATAAAAAGTTAAGTACTAGTTACTCCTGTAAGGAAAGCTGTCTCATCAATGCAAGAACAAGAGCACCTGACTCAACCAAAACAACTAGAGTCTAGGCACATATCATTTCAACCCTTCTAGAGGTCTGGTCTGAAAATATAAAAGTGCCAGTGCAGTCCCCAATGACAAGAGTTATAGAGAGATTACACTGTAAATCACACTCCAGCAGGGTCTGAAGTAGCGGTCAGATATGAGATATATCTGATCAAAATCTGGTTCTGTCAGATCAAAAGTTGCTATCCTGTCCAAGTTCATATGTTAGACATAAAAAAAAATTGAAATTTTATTAAATATTTATAGACCCTGCTCGAGTATAATGGAGGCCATCCGAATATGATGTTGAGACAAACATAGGTGATGGTTTCACACTTCTCCTACAATATGAATAGAAAGGAACAAGTCAATTATATGTACTGAAATTAGAGCAGTCAATGCGGGCCTCCTGAAAAGTAGAATGTATTACGACCATACACTAAATATATACACAAAGTAAATTCAGTTCAAGTCACTATGCCTGGTATAGCTGGATTTCTGACAAGCTTAATGTTTATCTATACTGAAATGTGAGCAATCAATGCTGACCTCATGAGAAATAGAATGTATTATGACCATAATCACACACTAATTATATACACCAAGTAAATTCAGTTCAAGTCACTATGATATAACTGGATTTTTGACAAGCTTTGTATGTTCATGTATACTGAATTGATGAGCAGTCAATGCTGACCTCATGAGAAGTAGAATGTATTATGGCCATGGTCGCACACTAAATATAAACAGTCACTAAGTAAATTCAGTTCAAGTCAGTATGCTATAGCTGGATTTCTGACAAGTTGTATGTTCATGTCTACTGAATTGTGAGCAGTCAATGCTGACCTCCTGCGTAGCAGAATGTATTATAACGATGATATAACTGGCTTTCTGACAAGCTTAGTTTGTTCATGTATACTGAAATGTGAGCAGTCAATGCTGACCTCATGAGAATGTATTATGACCCTGATCATACACTAAATATATATACACCAAGTAAATTCAGTTCGAGTCACTGTGATACAGCTGGATTTCAGAGATACACGTAGGCGGTGATGCACAGTGTATCTGAGTGATGATAGATAGAGCATACAAAATCGTTGGTAAATTCTGGCTCGTAAAAATCCATGTTAACGTTGGTAATATGTATACCACTTGGTAGAACAGGTAAGTCAGCAAAAGCAGCAGGACTCTAGCTTGATGGACTATTCTGGAGTTGATGAAGAAGGAATGATGGATATTCCAGTCGATGATAGGTCTCCATCTCATGAATATACAATGGAGCAGAGGGTCCAAAACAGGATAGGAGTGACTGGACAGCGGAATGGGATAAAAAATCACCTGGGCTTCCCAACATCCAAAATCGTCCGCAGACACAACAGGATCTGTAATTATAGAGATATAACGCAGTATCCACATTCTGGGCATGCGATTCATTTCCTGATGTCCTGGATTCATGAATTCAGGATTGAACAGTAATGTCTAAATGGTAACTAGACAATGTAGATACAGAGCACTTGAGAAACAATCTGTATGTTCAGGCCCTGGACCTTCTGTATTTAAAACAGCTATGAATGAGAGTCACTACTCTGAGTGTAGCAAGTGGGTCAACCTCCCGTATTTACAACCACAAGTGGCACTACTGTGAGTGTGACAAATAAGGGTCAACCTAAGAGCAGCAAATTGTGTCAACACTGTGACAAATTGGGTCTTCCTCATATAAACTGGATAAATGTCATATACTGTGAAAAAATCAGATCATAATATAAGGCCACCCACAATATTTTCCAGGGTTGCCTGTTCACATATGTGAAAAGGTTACATAAGGAAGTTTTAGATTTGATAGGATAGGATAGGATTTCACAAAATTGTGTTAAAACATGAAATCACAAACAATAGGGTCAACGTGCCCAAGTGTCTTATCGATTCATACAATGCAATGGCAAAAGGGGTCAACCTCCCCTGTAATAAATAGTGACAAATGGGGTCAACCTCCCCTGCAATTACACTGGGGCCAACCTCCCCAGGAATCACAGTCACTAAATCATACCATGTACAGTCACTATGTATCATGGTAACAAGGGGCCAATCTCCCCTGTAAAATAGCCATGTTGTACAATGTACAGTGGCCAAGGCAGGGTTGGAGATAAGGGAAAATAATTTGATCAGAGATCATTATTAAAAGCTTTGAATTTGATCAGCAAAATATTTATCCATGTTTTATCACTATGCAATTTGGATTGGTCAGTGTCCAAATTTGATTAGTTATTGCTGATCACTGTCCCTTATTTCCATACCTGCAAGGGGTCAACCTCCCCTTGAACAAATAGTGACAAATGGGGTCAACCTCCCCAGCAATTACAATTAGCTGTGTACAATGTACATTAGCAAATGGGGTCAACCTCCCCTGTAATCGCAATCAATTAAAATATGCCATGCCAGAAATGCCTCTGAAATTTTAGGTGCTTCAGTTTAAAAGTGTGCAAATTCTCACAAATATCTTCATGTAAGTTGAATTTAGCTAAGTTTTTAACAAATTCACAGCCACTCACCATGATTTTGAAATTAGTCTCTTAGATATTTTAAGAATAGAGATTTAGAGCTCACAAAGCACCGAATTTGCCATGTATAAGTGCATGACAATTCATAATTATAAATAGTGAACAAAGGCTAATGGGCAACCTACCCTAGGTTTAGAAACCATGTATATTATGATATTAACTGCTTCCACTGGAAGACCATTTCTCTTCCAAAAACATTGCAGTGATTAATTTTATTAAAATAAAAAAAAATCATGAAAAGTCAATTCCCAAAATTATGACAAATGTCTTAGGGTCTGTGGCAAATCGCTCAACTGATATATCAGCCCAATCAATCAATGTTAACAAGCAGTAGTATGATGAGCATGGCCACTAAGTGTGAGAAATAGACCGATATGTACTCAAGTGCATGCTCGAATTGGAATGTTGCATAATGCATGCTTATAGTGCACACCAGCACTGTGAGTATAGTTCAATGACTTTCCATGCTTACCATTGGAATTTATGTCAACAATTGATGGTCCATCAAGGTGCAGCTTTTAATGAAAGTCTCCATAAGCATATTAATAGTACACACTCTGACACAAGATTTAAAGTATGAAAAGGAGAAGTCTGAAGAGTGTATAAATTCTATCAAACAGTTTGATTCTAAAACGGCATCAATAGTAATGATAGTACGGTGAATTGTACAATTATAGGACACTATGAAAATTCAAATGTTTACAAATTAATTTCTTATTTACTAAATTTCATTATACATAACCAAAATATGGAAATAATTTCAGACTAATGTGATCACCTTGTGATTCACAAGTATAGGCTGATAATCAGTGATAACCGTATAAGGGCTAGCATCCAAGCTAATAACATTGATAAAATTGACTGGAATTTAGGCTAAATATAAATTGCGACACAGTAACGAGTGAGTTGAATTCGCACAAAACCATGATAAATGTGGACCCCATTTGATTTTGAACCGCCCGACGAACTCACCCAGTTTACGGATATGCAGGGGACATCCCACGCTTCATCCAACAACGCATCCCAGCATATCTTGCAAAGAGTGTCTACTAGTGTAGTCATTACACATTCGTAACACCAGTCGGGTCCTTGATGTATGGATCCGAAAGGCCAACAGGTCCTCAGTGATTGTCATGAGTCAGGGGCCAGATTTCGACTGTTCAACGACACCCACGTTCGGCGCGACCTCGTGACCCAGATTGTCCGAATCTGTGGGACTGGAAAAACTTAAACGTGACGTTCCCTACATTTCTGTAGCAAACTGGAGAAACCAAATCCATCACTGACATTTTCCAGAAACAAATTCCAGGTAGCCGAGGACCGACCTCGTGTTACAAAGTTGGAGAATCTAATATAAGGGCGATAACTCACAATCAACAGTTACAATAAAACTATAATCATGTCAACATAAGAAAGCGACCTTGTTGATCCTCACATAAACTTAATTATGGTAACCCTAATTTCCTTGTATTGTTTCGCATAAACACGCATCGATACAGAAGAATATGCCTGACTCCATTTTACTAACTGGTTTCACACAAACAAAACAGGCCTATAACACACCACTACACGTGGTGCGCTCGCGGCGATAATATCTGATTTTAGATACATATTGAAACTCCAACTTAAATAGTACACCCACAAACTACATGAATAGACGATGGTCTGTTTAATACACTTATAGTTACTCTAATTACATAATCCACATTCATTCAATTTACATATCATTTCAAGACATGTCTCAACGAGGTCCATGTCCCAACGAGGTAGATAAACAACGTCGGAAACAGACCAGAAAATTACATTCACTCGTCCCAAATCCCTACTGTCGTAACATATGGTACCTGCGGCTGCGGGTTGGAATGCCACCAAGTTACAAACACTTACTTGCACTTCAAATGCGGCAGACAACAAAATGAAGTGAGAGCTGAGAAGGCGATTGCAGTGTTGATCTTCTTCTCCCATCAAACATGCTGACTTCATACGAGTTTTTTTTTCAAAGCAATCCTTTCAATTTTGCTTGTGAGACCAAATATAGAATTTCGAGTAGGCCAACTCGTTTTACAATATTCTGAGCTCACAATCCACGAGACAGTGCCACACACTGTTCAAGCCCACTTGGTCTCACGGGCAAAATTTTACGGGGTCGCTTTTACAGAAGTCTTTTTTGTTGTCAGCATGTTCGAGTATAGCAAAAAATATTTGAATATGTTTTGCTATAAATAAGCAAACATTTTATTATCTGTTTCACAGTATTATTGCATCAAGATAAACCTAAATTTTGATATGGAAAATTCCATTTTAATTGTAAAAGAAATGTATTTACGTTGAAAAATTTTCTCCTGATATCAAACATTATTCGAATATTTTTTTTCATACAAAAAGTAAACATATTATGTCAGAAAGACAGCCCTATAGATGAGAATTATTTCGCCCGAAACGAATTTCAGCTTGTCTGTCCGTGAAATCAGAATGTATTCCTCTTTTTGAAAGATATTTGTGGCCCTGATCGACGGGAAAGAGACGAATCCCAACATCAGAGAATACCGTCCGTGGGGTAAATCATGAAAGTGAAGCAGATTCTTTCGTCAGCGATATGTTTAAGTTCCCATCGTTTGATGTAATAAAGACTGAACCTCACATGGGCTGTCCAGAAGATGGATCGGGCTCACATTTGGTTCACCATGTGGATTCCGTCATGACGCCTCAAGACATAAACAACGAATCTACTACCTCAGTCTTGATTAACATTATGGAAGAGCATCAAGGCTATCAGCAGTCGACAAATGTCCATATAAAACAGGAACCGCCAGACGCTGATTGGAAATATCCTCCAGCCTTGTCATCGGGTAAAGCAGAGGATGGACAAATACCAGCAATTCATGATAACCTATCACATACAGATGATGGAATCAAACTCGAGCAAACAAGTCTCCCAGACGGCATAGACATGTGCATCAACACGACGATAGGAAAACTAACTGCGAGTCTTGATCACGTGAGTACGGTACTGGAAACTGTTGAACAATTCTCTCTGGTGTTTTAGCTGGGATACAATATACTACTACACCGCAGCTTTCAGTTTCTATACAAATACATATCAGATGCGTGCTACAAGTCACTGAAGTTGGTGAGATATGTTAGAGGTGGGAAAATTGGCGACTAAATAGCAGTCCTAGGACTTCACGGGAAAGCTGCTGTCTGCACCTCACATTCAGCCTACATTAAGAATACGAAGGATTCTAAGACGTAACCTTGATATCTCAGTCGCGCTTTTATTGTAGCTGGTCATGTGAAATGCTGATGAAGTAACTACATCGCCCCTAACCCCGCAGCTCAAATAAGTAATTCTTCTGATGTTAATGATGTCGAAGGTGACGCTTTTGATTCAATAATTAGTATGTCATAATAGGAGTTAATATATTTCAATTAATTTTCTATGGTTAGAGAAAGTGTAGTACAACTCGATTTTGCCAGGTATGTGTCAGTTCTCCTTTAAAAACACTACTTGCAGAGAAATGAAAAGCATTCCATGTTCATGTCTATAGATTGTTTAAATCATCTGACCTCTGACTATATATACTTCATTTAGTTCACATCATCACAAAATATGTCATTGTATTTTTACGGGGCGATTTAGACTCGTAGGGTCCTGTCTTGTGGCGAGGAAAAACTTGAGCACTTGTACATTTGTCTACAGGATTATCTGTCAATTCAGTCAGCTGTCAATGTCATCGCTGATAATTCGTCGGTCCGCCAATACATAGGATGCTTCCCGAGAGAAATATGTGCCTCGTCTGCAGCTCATGTGCGGGCTATGAGTATGAGCTAACTTCCTGGATGCCTATTGGGGGAACAAGGGCTACGTGACATGCGGTCACGAAACCCTCCTAAAGCTAATGGTCAGAGACCGATTCCCAACGAGCACCTAATTTTGACGGGGGGGGGAGGGATTACTCTTATGATACAAATCAAGGAATGTCCCTAATTTTGCATCAGGAGATAAAGCAATAGGTATGAAGTTGATCAATCACCAGATCGATCAGCGTTTGACCAGCATTCTAGGCACAGCTCTAGTATTGCATCAAGGAATAGCAGTCTTGCGGAGGATAGGGAGGAAAATGATCATATCCCTCCTCTGGATCTGCATTATTTTGATAAACTAGCTTTGGTTTATCACTATAATTATGACATCCAGAAACCACCTCCCAGACGCAGGATAATGCCAAACTCGGCAAAAGCAATTAAGCCTAAGAAATATTACACCATGCTTCCAGCTTCAGATGCTATAATAGGTTGATAATTATCTTTGGATGTTTGTGATAGTTTGTGACCTCTTGCTGCTGCTGTTGTTGCTGCAGACACGAGGTACAATGCACGTAACTTTGTTATACCAAATAATCAAGTTGAAAAAAGAAAGATTCTGATCTCCTGCAAACAATACCATGGGCTTGGAATCGATTATTATCGATCGAATACAAATTCCATTCAATACCAGTGGACTATATTCTTTTCTATCACACACGGATTTTAATTTGTCCAAATTTACTCTCTGCATTATATTTCTCAAGTTAAACATTAATCAACAGAAAACTTTTAAAAATGTTATTCCACTATTTCATTATAAAAAGAACTAAATAAATACCAGCTTCTCCAGAATGCACTAGAGATCTTTGTTGAGAGGAATGTGTGAGACTACAAGTATGACTCATCGCCATGGGACGGAACATCAGAGAGTTTTTACATTTAAATAGCCCCGTTTCAGTGCCTAAGGCTCTAGTTTTTTTTTCAGGTGGAAAGTACCAAGCGTGAAGGTTACGAGATGGAGTGTCCTTCTCCAGATAAAAGCAACCTGAAGCCCCCAGTTCCTGTTGCCTTGTATCGACGCCAAGCGAAGGGAAAGACTTTCGCAGTCGACCAATATATGACTGGAAAAAAATCCACTGCCTGTCGAAACACACCACCCTGGTACACACGCCGACGTGACATATGCATATTGGCCTACTGGAGAAAAAGCACACTGCAAATACGGGAGAACTAGCGAACCCACTCGTGATAATTGTGTCAGAAAAATCTTCGGTGAAAGACCGTTTAAATGTACTCACTGTGATCATAGATCTGTCAGTAACAGCAATCTTGTTACACATATGAGAACGCACACTGGTGAAAAGCCTTTTAGGTGTTCTATGTGTGATTACAGATCTGTCTGTAACAGCAGTCTTGTTACACATATGATAATACACACTGGTGAAAAACCTTTTAGGTGTTCTATGTGTGATTATAGATCTGTCCGTAACGGCGATCTGGTTAGACATTTGAGAGCACACACTGGTGAAAAGCCCTTTAGGTGCTGTATGTGTGATTATAGATCTGTCAGTAACAGCAATCTTGTTAGACATATGAGAACACACACTGGTGGAAACCCTTTTAGATGTTCAATGTGTAATTATAGATTTGTCAGTAACAACAATCTTACTAAACATATGAGAACACACACTGATAAAAAGCCTTTCAAGTGTTCTGTATGTGATTATAGATCTCCAAGTTGCAGTAATCTTTTTTCGCACATACAAACACACCCTGGTGAATAGCCTTTCAAGTGTTCCTTGTGTGATCATAGATCCACCAGCAACAGTGATCTTGTTTTGCGTGAGAGTACACAATGGTGAAAAGCCATTTGGGTGTTCCTTTTGCAATTACAAATGTACCCAAAGAAGTAATCTTGTTAGGCATATGAGAAACCACACAAAACACGAAAAAGAGAATGAGACTGCAAAATTTGTTACTTTTAATACAGGTAATTTATACATGTGTAGCATGTTATTCAAAAATATGATATCTTCTATACCCGGCTCTATTAGGTTAGCCCAAACGAATGACATTACCCAACTACACATTTGTGTCATCATGCCCAACTTTTGAGGAAAAGTGACTGGCGCTCGCTAATTGGAAGAAACTGAAAATGACTGTCCGTGTGTACAACAAACTAAGTATTTACTCATTTATTATGGAGAAAATTGTAACCGTCCACAATCTGTGCTGCATGGAGGAAATTATTTCCTCCACTTGTAAACCAGCGAAAACGATTTGCCCAATGCTACACACAAATGACTGTCCCATGTTCTTGCAATAACTTATTGTTCAGAAGAGATGGAACATTTTGTTATAATTGAAGATAGTCTACAGATTTAACGGAGTATTCTACAAATGGTGTCACAATTAATGGTCTTTTGATGAAACGTAATTCGCATATTTTTTTTGTCAATTGAAAATAGAAGTATTTGTGATTTATGAATTATGGTGTGTTCCTCCATAGCCATATTTATCCAGCGAAGTCCAGACAAACTGATCGGGGGAAAGTGTGTTAATTTGACAATAAAGAGGGCGCTGGCATCGTCGACTTGTTTCTATCTTTATCTGCAAGAGAACGTTCTGTTTCTACCTTCATCCACAGAAGAGCGGTAGCCCTATATAAGCCAGGCTCCCGCGGAAACGAGGCAGATCAGCAGAAACTTCGAGGTGAGAATACGCACAATTATATTGGGGAGAAGAAATCCAATACATTGCCGAGCCGGAGAAGGGCCGTGATCAGGCCGCCGAATTCGTGCCGCCGCCGGGCCGGGACCAGGCCGCCAAATTGAAGAAGTGCCGCCGCCGAATCCTATAACATCATAGCATACATTTACACTCACTTACATTCACACGTCTGGGCTGTGTTTACCCTACTCCGATCTCTACCTGCCTTCAACCGTAATGCACAGTTGTACGGGTATTGCACTGGGAGATAGGGTATAGACACTTATCGTTAACGGTTATTTTCTAACTCTACCTGACCCTCGTCCGTACAGTACAGACGTGCAGATTTAGCTCTGGGAATTAACTAACGGCATTAGTGTTGATAGCATGGCCATACCTTAGCCGCATCTCTACTTGTCTCAACCGTATTGAACAGTTGTGCTCGTACGGCCCTGTGGTTAATGGTATCGATTAAGCTGTATCCGGTAGGAGACGCTCGTCTCTGTGAAGAGGGTACAGCTAAACCAAATAATACACAGTTCCTTCATAAACAATTATCCACGCACACACGTATTTAAACACACAACCTACGGCTTGAAATACATTCACGCTAACACTCACAAGCTATAGGCCCAGGTCTAGAGCTTGATAAATATACACCTAACCAGTAAATCATACCGTAAACGATTATCCATTCACGCCCCCATAAGCATACAGTCTCTCACTACCCTGTACATACATTGAGTAACTCACGGCCAATCATAGATTAATAGCTGTCTCATACAGTTGTATATAAAGGGGGAATCCGTGACCAGATGTCCATCTATTGCGGATGACCATCCAGTAATATGTGAAGAGGGTTCATAGACCGGGTGACCATACAGTAGTATAGAGAGAGAGTTCCTATACCAGGTGACCATGCAGTAGTATATGAATCGGGTTACTACACCAGGTGCCTACCCAACCACCGTGTGTTATCGATGTCCGATCCTATGTGGACCGTATAGCCGTGAACTCTAGCCTTGATGATTCGTCCTTGGAGCGGGACCGCGGAGTGAGTCGCCGTGAGCGGGGTCGCTGAAGCCTGGGGGTGTATTCCTACGAGGGGTGCCGTCTGCTGCTGTGGTGAGCCGTGGTGAGCCGTGTTACAGAGAGACGGGCCGGTGCCGTAGAAGCCTTTGTACTGTGATAGTACTGTCGTGCCCAGCCGTCCGCATCCATTGATAGTTACCAACGCTTGGAGGGGCTTAGTCGTGTAAGAGGAGACACGACGACGACGAGAATTCCATGCAGCCCGAGGGAAGAAGACCGGGGTAAGGAAGATACACGCCGGACATAACCACGGAGGGGCCAGGTCGTGTAAGACGAGACATGACATCAAGTTCATCCATACGGGAGTGAACGAAGACCTGGGGAAGGAAGATAGACGCTGGATCCAACCACAAAGACCTGGGGAAGGAAGATAGAAGTTGGATCCAACCACGAGGGAGCCGGTCGTGACCAGACTGTGGCTGTGACCAGGCCTGATCGCGATGTAGCTAGGGCTATATAATTTTGTATATATTTTCTATTATATTGAACTTCGGTTAAAGTTAACTATAAGAATTCTTTGCAGGGATTGTACGCTACCGCGATCTGAATCTTGCATTCCTGCTCATAGAATTATATGTCAGTATTGTATTAATTTGCTTTGGTTGCCATTACAGGTCTTCCTTTCCAACCTCCTCGATCCAGACAAGGTGACAGGTTGAATCGAACTCACTCGTTGGCCAAGATCAGTGCACGAGTGCGTTCCCGGTAGCCTGACAGTTTTTTTCGTCTCTGCGTACTCTCTTGTGGATCTGAAACATCCATTCCCCACGTTAAACGTTTCAACTCAGTTGGCATATTGTTCTCTTGGAACAGAACTGATAGTGTTCACAGTTAAGGAACCTTGTCAGATAATTTCAGTTTGCTAATTAATTCCATTTAATTACATTTACCTACCGATTTTACAGTCTTTAGGCATTCCGCAGTTGACTGTTATAAGGATTAATTGTTCAAAAATTATAGAAAACTATGGTGTGTTTTAAGTGTCATACGCATTACTTGGAACTGTGATCATGTTGATATAGAACTAGGGGAATGAGATAATTCTTGTGTCTTAACCCTACCTGGCCGGGGGGGGGCATTATTGCCCCCTACCAAACTTTCTGCATTATCTCCGGAACGGCAAAACATGGAGAGCTGAAACTACGTGACTTTATCATTTGTATTATTGGGGTCATTTTGAGCCCATTTTGATAATCCCCCGTGCAGGGGGTCATGGGTAAATTCAAGATGGCGGCCACGTGGTGTATCGGAAAAGTGATTTTTTTTGGTCATATTTCTTCAAAATTTCTGCTTTTTCGCAATGAAAAGTGGGCAAAAACTATTTTATTTCATATCAAATTAATATTTGCTAATTTTTCCTGCAGTTTTTGTGGAGAAATTGCAAAAATAAAAAATTCGAAAAATCTGACAAGAAAATCGACCAAAAAATGCGTTTTTTAAAATGGCGGCACCGTGACGTCATCAAAGCGGCCATCTTGGATTTTTTTACATTTTCTGGTAGAGCTTGACCCAAGGGTATAGTGTAATAAGTTTCAGCCCCCTAGCTCAAGGGGTAAGAAAAATAATCAGAGCAGGACAGGTCCCAAAAAGCCCAGGCCAGATAGGGTTAACCATAAAACAACAGTTTGTGTAACACCAGTTTGTGTGGCATTCTTGTTCTGTACTTCTCGGGGTTTCATGAATACGGGAAAGAATATTTAACAGAATACAAGTCAATTCTATGTTCCCACGTCACTTTACCCTCAACCTACGCCCAAGCTGCGCACCGTCCTGACAACGAGGTCAAATAGCTGACTTTAAAATGAGATAGATGGAATGGTAAATGCATCTCTACAACCAGAAGCAGTTCATCGTATGACTTTATACATACCGGTATCACAAGTGTCTATTATTCAAACCAACCTGTTTTTTATACAAGGCAAACCTTCTTTTTTTTGACTTGAAAAAGTGAAGAAGGATGCTTTTCGTCGCATTGGTGGACTTCACTTTGAATTTCACACATAAATGAAACATTCATCTTGTTCCAGATTGCGATAAACGTCTTCACGTTTTCAATTATTTAATTCCAATTATCTAAAATGTCCTGAGCCACACCTTTCCCGCTGTCCGTGGACGACACTCATGATCTCATACCGAGTCGCGACTACCTCTCATACCGAGTCGCGACTACATCTCATACCGAGTCGCAACTACCCCTCTGTCAAAGGTCCCTTAAGCCCGGCGCACGCGAGAGCTATCAGCTGAGCTAACGGCCTCAATTGTCTGTCAGCTCAGGGGCTAGCTATCGTGTGCGGGCAGTTTTTGGTGAGTTACTGGCCTCGCGAGACCAGGGCAAATCCTTAGCGTGTGCTGCGAACGAAAGCTAACAGCTCAGCCGTTTTATTCGACAGGCCATTGACAAGCATCTTATGTTCACGTGATTTACACGTACGACTGTTCAATATGGCCATTTGTATACGTGAGCCCGGTCACATGAAAGGTCACATGACCCCGAAGAAGGTGTTTCGTGGGAAATAAAATCAATTCGGTGAATCTTCTGCTCACTGTGTGTGCTGAAACCACGCGAGAGCTAGCCCCTGAACTGACAGGCAATTGAGGCCGTTAACTCAGCTGATAGCTCTCGTGTGCACCGGGCTTTAAATTTCAGCGGTCCGTGTTCACTACCTCAAATAGGTTGAGGTTTTGGATAGCAGGAAACGTTTACCGCGAGCAAATTCTATTCCAGACCCGGAGGGGGCTCACGGGTTTTGTTAACTTCTCGTCTTCCCAACCCACAGTTAGCCCAAAGCCGTGACAAAACTTCATTTTTATTATCTCATACGTACGTATATACACAGGTATGCAAGCTGTACATTGCGCTCGACAGAGATATGATTTTGCTTGAAAATGTACTCGTTTGTCCCTGTTTAGAGTCATTTATATTCAAGAGCCAGTTCTGATCTGTTTTCAGTCATGCCGTGTGATCTCCCATGTGTCAACGAGGTAGATAAACAACGTCGGAAACAGACCAGAAAATTACATTCACTCGTCCCAAATCCCCACTGTCGTAACATATGTTACCTGCGGGTTAGAATGCCACCAATTTTCTCAGTTCCAAACACCCACTTGCACTTCAACTGTGGCAGACAACAAAATGAAGTGAGAGCTGAGAAGTCGACTGCAGTGTCGATTTTTTTCTCCCATCAAACTTGCTGACATCATACGAGTCTTTTTTTTTTCTTTTTCTTTTTTTCAAAGCGAAACGTTCACTTTTGCTTGTGAGACCAAATATAGAATTTCGAGCAGGCCCACTATTTTACAATATTCTGCGCTCACAATCCACGAGACAGTGCCACACACTGTTCAAGCCCACTTGGTTTCACCGGCAAAATTTGACGGGGTCGCTTTTCCAGAAGTCTTCTTTGTTGTCAGCATGTTTCGAGTATAGCAAAAATTATTTGAATATGTTTTGCTATAAATAAGCAAAAATGATAAATTTGTTTCAGATTATTATTGCATCAAGACAAACCTGAATTTTGATATCGAATATTCCATTTTAATTATAAAAGAAATGTATTTACGTTGAAAATTTTTCTCTTGATAGCAAAAGTTATTTGAATTTTTGTTCATACAAAAGCAAACATATTATTTCAGAAAGACAGCCCCATAAATGAGTATTATTTCGCCCAAAACGAAAATTTCATCTTGTCTGTCACTGAAATCAGAATGTATTCCTCTTTTTGAAAGGTATTTTTGGCCCTGATCGACGGGAAAGAGACGAATCCCAACATCAGAGAAGACCGTCTGTGGGACAGATCATGGAAGGAGAAGCAGATTTTTTCGTCAGCGATATGTTTAAGTTCCCATCGTTTGGTGTAATAAAGACTGAACCTCTCATTGACTGTCCAGAAGATGGATCGGGTTCACATTTGGTTCACCATACGGATTCCGCCATGACGCCTCAAGATATAAAAGACGAATCTACTACACCAGTCTTGAATAACGTCATGGAAGGGAATCAAGGCTATCGGCAGTCGACAATTTTCCATATAAAACAGGAACAGCCAGACGCTGATTGGAAATATCCTCCAGCCTTGTCAGCGGTTAAAGCAGAGGATGGACAAATAGCAGCAATACATGAGAACCTATCACATACAGATGACGGAATCAAACTCGAGCAAACAAGTCTCCCCGACGGCATAGGCATGTGCACGAACACGACGATAGGAAAAATAACTGCGAGCCTTGATCACGTGAGTACGGTACAGAAAACTGTTGACCGATTCTCTCTTGTGTTTCATCTGGAATACAATATACTACTACACCGAAGCTTTTAGTTCATATACATATGCATATTAGATACGTGCTGCAGGTCATTTAAGTTGGTGAGATACGTTAGGTGGGTAAAATTGACGTCTGGCTACTAAATAGCAGTCGTGTGACTTCACAGGAAAGCCCCTTTCTGCATCTCACATTCAGCCTACGTGTAGAATACGGAGGATTCTAAGACGTAAGCTTGGTAGCTCAGTCGCGCTGATCATGTGAACAAATATGAAGTATTCACATCGCCCCTAGACCCGGCTTAAACGGAATTACCTAGGCTAGCTCGGGGACTGGTGTTAAGGTTATTGTATGGGGTCGAAGCTTCGAAACCTGTTTTTTTTTTTTTTTGTCTTATACCAGAGTACACGATCAAACCTACAAGTTGGGGTATAAAAATGAAAAGTATGTGCATTGCAGTAAAAATACTTAGCGGGGATTAGCGTGTCTCAAGTGGTCGAACACAGTGCTGATTGGTATTTGGCCGTTTTCTCCATTTAGTTTTTCGCCAAAAAATTTGTTTCCCATCCTAATTTCTCTCAAGATTGTTATTTAATTTACAAACGCGAACTTTGGACACAATATTCCAATCATGTAGATCTTCAAACTGTTGCCTCAGATTTTATAAGTTCGGCCCTGTTCCTGAATTATTTATGATTTAGTAGAGAGGGGTCGAGTTTTTGTGAAATTTTCAATCTTTCAACTTTGAACGACGATAAAATAACTTCTATGCCCTAGCTAAAAAAAACTGAAGCAACTTATTTTTATTCAAATGGTAAAGTTCATTATTCCAAAAAAATCTTGTTTGTTTGATGAAAACTGAGAGAGTTATTAGCGCGTGGTTTTGAGGACTATGCTGTTCTAATGGCATCATTTATCTGTAAATAGATCAATTCTTGTAATAAATTCGAGAAAGTTATTTATTTATCGAAATTCCTTGAATCAAGGCCTTTCAGAAAATGTAAACTTTGTATGGATACAAAAATGCACTGTCCCGTAATTATGCAAAATTGTGATACGTACACGTACACAACTGAGACCCGATACAGTAATCTTAAGGATGAACGTCGAGGTCAGGTAAATGCAGCCTTTCCAATATGAAGGCGGAAATAATCAATGGAAGGCGGATGCCTACTGATTGTCGAACGTGACGCTGTTGATTCGATAACAAGTATTCCATAAAGAGGAGTTAATATATTTTAATTAATTTTCTATGGTTAAATATAGTGTAATTCAAGTCGATTTTGCCAGGTATTTATCAGTTGTATTTTGAAAACACTACTCGTAGAGAAATCAAAAGTATTCCATATCCATATCGATAAATTGTTTAACTCATGTGACCTCTGATTTAACCGCTGCATTCGATTCACATCATCACAACTTTAATGATGTCATTGTATTTTTGTTTGTTATTTTTAGGTACAAAGTTTCAAATGTGAAGGTTACGAGATAGAGAGTCCCTCTCCAGATATAAGCAGCACGAAGCCCCCAGTTCCTGTTGCCTTGTATCGACGCCAAGCAGAGGCAATGACTTTCGTATGCAACCAACATATGGCTGGGGAAAAATTGGAGAGTCCACTGCCTGTCGAAACACACTGTCCTGTTACACTCGTCGACGTGACGCATGCACATTGGCCTACTGTGGATAAGGCATATTGCAAATATGGGAGCACCAGCGAACCCACACTTGATAATCATGTGAGACAAATCGATGAAAAAACATTCAGGTGTACTCTCTGTGATTATAGGTCTGTCTGTAACAGCGATCTTGTTAGACATATGAAAACACACAGGTGCGGAAAGCCTTTTGCGTGTTCTCTGTGTGATTATAGATCTGTCTGTAACAGCAATCTTGTTAGACATATGAGAACACACACTGGTGAAAACCCTTTAAGGTGTTCTATGTGTGATTATAGATCTGTCTGTAACAGCCATCTTGTTAGACATATGAGAACACACACTGGTGAGAAGCTTTTTAGCTGTTCTATGTGTGATTATAGATCTGTCAGTAACCGCGATCTTGTTAAGCATATGAGGACACACACTGGTGAGAAGCCTTTTAGCTGTTCTATATGTGATTATAGACCTGTCAGTAACCGCGATCTTGTTAAACATATGAGAACACACACTGGTGAAAAGCCTTTTAGGTGTTCTATGTGTGATTATAGATCTGTCTGTAACGGCCATCTTGTTAGACATATGAGAACACACACTGGTGAAACGCCTTTCAGATGCTCTATGTGTGATTATAGATCTATCCGCAACAGCAGTCTTGTTACACATATGAGAACACACTCTGGTGAAAGACGTTTTAGGTGTTCTATGTGTGATTATAGATCTGTCCGTAACAGCAGTCTTGTTAGACATATGAGAACACACACTGGTGAAAAGCCTTTTAGGTGTTCTATGTGTGATTATAGATCTGTCTGTAACAGCCATCTTGTTACACATATGAGAACCCACAATTTGAAAAGGAGATAAGTGCTCATCATTTGGGTATTTGCACAAAGTGAATACTCTTATGTATTACCGACAAACTAATTCGCCGACGTCGTCTCAAACGTCCATATGTATGATACCGTTGCAGATTGTCAAGATAAATTTGCTTTCCTATATAGCCAGGTCTGAGAAATTCGCGTAGTTTTGTTTGTACTTGATCACAAGATCAACATTGCAAACATCAGCTGTAGTCATCAACACTGTAAAACGTTCTGGCGTATGTTTCGATTTGCGTGAAAGGATATGTGACGACAATACGGCAGAAACTCTCTGTGTGTGTTTGTAATGAAGCTGATTTTTTTTCCAATCAAAAACCTGCCAAATAATTTTTTTCTAGATGTTTACATACTGAAATATCAGCCTAAAAAAAAATGCGATGCTCCGTTGTATAAAACTTGAGATATGATTGATCAAAATGTGTTCCACGGCCTGATTTGGTATTTTTGGGGCTTTTACAGTGCGTATTCTCCCTTATAGCAACAATATGACACCTCAAACCAAAATAATTTTGTCACACAATATATTAGGAAGTTTGTTTATTGAAAAGAGGCACGAATGGTTTTGGTTTGAGGTGTCATATTTTGCAAAAGGAGAAAAGGCATCATGAAAATGCCCAGAAATACCAAAATAAGCCCAAGAGCATGCACATTTTGATCAATCATAGCTCCATTTTTATGCAAGTGAACATCTCAGTTTTTTTCGAAGGGGATATTCCAGTATGTAGACTTCAAGGAAAATCGTATTTGGATAAACAAAGAGCTGAAAATGTCTTGGTATTATTAGCTTAATACTCAGGTCACGATTTGGCAACTAAAAAACCCATAAAAAGGAAAATTGACCCATTTGAATAGAGATAAGTTGCATATTAAAGTCTGTCCATTTTGGACCTTGTCAAAAATCAAGAATTAACTCTGCATAATGTTTTTATTTTGCAGCATGTAGAACAAACTGAACTCTACAAACTGACTACGATTTCTCCATGATATCGATAATATATCAGGCTTGAAATAACTTTGTAATGCCCTCCCTAAAACCTTAGGTATACTTGTTTCATGTACCGGGTCTCCATTACATAGGGAGACGTCATAATGTATTCATGGCCACTGTCCCAAATATAACTGATGCGATATAAAGTAATAAGAGGCGGTCTGTGAGAGAGTCGCTTAGTCGCATGCCCAGTGAAATTCAATGTCGCGGCAATTTGACTTTTGTGCCTGTAAATACGAATACATTATGAAGGACCGCACTGCGGTGGTCTAATGGTTAGAGCGTCGGCCTCGTAAGCGGTAGGTACTGGGTTCGATCCCAGGCTGGGTCATACCTAAGACTTGAAAAATGGAACTTGTTGCTCCCTCGCTTACGCTCAGCATTAAGAGGATAGAACAAGGACTGGTTCGCTCGGTGTCAGTATAATGTGACTGAGTGGGGTGTCATGTCTGCCTACGGCATGATATTTCAGTGGGACAGCACTATAAAATGGCAGCATTAGATCTGCTCTGTTACAAGTAGGTACCCCTGCCCCCTCCCTCCCCTCCCTTCCCTTCCCCGTCGTGATATAGCTGAAAAAATGTTGAAAGCGACGTTAAACCCTATTCACTCACTCACTCCTACATTACGAAGTCTCCCTATGTGATTGAGCCCCGGTACATGAAACGACTGTACGGGAGTTTTATGTGGAGATAAATTATAAAGTTATTTCAAGCGTGATATAGTATCTATATAATGGTGTTCGTTTTGTAGAGATTAGTTAGTTCTACCCAATGAGAAAAAAAGAATATTTATACAGAATTAACTACCCATTTTAAATTAAAACGGACAGACTATAGTGTATTCCAGGCTAATGAACATACGTATGATATGGATGGAGCCGTTATTTGTTTCCTTTTGCGATCCAGAATTTAAAAATATTCAGATAGATAATATGTAAGATAATATGCATTGGTTGATATTTGATTAAATCGTATCATTCTCGGTTACATTGTAGTTACCAGCTGAACATGAATATTGTTTATGACATTTGCTGACTTGGTCATCCAAGCCTTATACTGCGTTGTGAAGATAATAACCGGCATTTCCTTCTACAGGTACATGGTCAAAAGTCACATGGTATGAAATCTTAAAGTGCTAATGCAGCGAAATTGTCAATTTCATTTTTATCATGAAATTTTACGGTTTGGGATTTCTGCTTTAATTTAATAAAATTCTCACTGAGAGTTTTAAACAGGAAGATATTATATTTTGCTACGAAACACAAGGTCGTTAGCAGATAAAGTGCGACATTTACGGTCGCCATGTTTTTCGTATATGTGACGTCATAAGTATGACATGCCGATCGACGAGCAAGCCAGCGATATATGCGCAGCATATGGCGAAGATCAATATCCATAAACTTAATTCACATTGTTGTTGAGTTAATACTGTTGATATCCATCACTGTCTTCGTATCATAACGTGCCAGGAATGAAAGAAAGAATCTAGTCGGCCACGTGTCCGTGCATGATCAGTTAAAATGATTTATTTACCTGAATTTGATTTATTTACCTGAATTCGTGGGCAGTACGAGTTGGACGAATGCATGCAGTTACTATCTGATTCACATAGGAGGGAACGGGGTTTTCGTGGATTTATCAGTTAATAAATCACACCAGCTGTCGAAACTCACAATATATTCCAAACTCTGTCTATGCAATTATTTGTCATCAAAAATATTCCCCTGGCATTAGAAATTATTTTAAAAATCTCCAAAGTTTGTATCGTCTGAGTAGCTGCATGTTGAATACACGGTCATGCCCGCAACCGGGTAAGTGAAAAGATTAGTGAGCTCAGCTTTCTCTAGGCCATGCACCAACATAATTTCAGAATACTACGTAAAATATTAAATTGAAGTTTACATACCGAGAAAACTAACATTTCAAACATTTCAACTAAAGAAGATTCAAACAACAACAAAACAACAAACAGGACAAAGACAACATTGAAAAACGAGTCTCTCGGGAGTATCTGAAATAAAAAATAAACATGAATTATTCTGAAAAAATTACATAATGGTAAAAAATTGTCTGTGATAATAAACGAGAAGGGTGCAAGATAATTTTACCGACAGCACAGAAAAATACAAATATAAATTCTGATAAAAAAATATTATTCATCAATTTTGAATGGCTTTTTCTTTTCTCATACCGCACAAACTTATGAACAGTTTACATTTGCTTTCATAACCGATCATATTGTGGAATGCAAATACAATATGGATCTAGAGTGAATGGAAGAAATTCTTAATACATCCTTCACTTTTTGCACAAGAAAACCGGAATGTGAAATTGAAGACCGAAGACTGTTGTTTTTGCACGCGGACCTCGGCGGGAGCACTTCAGACGGGCCGCTTCAGACGTCGTGATAGATTTGGGCATTCCAATTAATTTAGATCATATAATATTATGTTTTTCGATCTAATTTAAAGTTAATTGTAATGGGAAGAAGAAAACATATCTCTCTGAGAATCTGGGGATAATGAAGATCGATCTTCGTTATTTTCTTGAAGTTGGGAATCCTTCCGTGTAATGATAAGTGATACACCGTAGGCAAATACAACGCGGACACTGGCAGATAAATTTTATAAATATCGTACAAAACAAATGTATATAGACTACAGATTCTTGGTAATTAATTTGACCAGATAAAAATTATAATGGAGCTGCTCAGTGGAATTTGAAGTCATTTCTATGGGAATGAATTCAATTTAGCCTGGTTGCACATGGTAAACTTTGCTCGGTCGCGGATGCGGGGCTTTTTGTATCTTCATTAGGTTCATACAAATTGTCTGTATTCATTCACAGGTATGTCTTATAATAAACCCTTGTCATACTTAATTTCCTGATGAACATTAAATTCAAAAATTTTATTAAACAAACCAGTATATTATCCCTCCAAACACTGTCCGCCATGCAGAGCCCAGACTCAAGCTGACCATCTGTCATGCTTATGACGTCATCGTATTTGTAAACAAAGCCATGTAAACGGTCGCACTTTTAAGAGCACAATTGCACGCCCTTTTCCTTTTGAAATAAGAACTTCTCCTTGTCCGATTTTCCTCATGGATATAGCAAATTAATCACGAAAGAATAGAGAATCAAATTATTTAATAAAAATTTCGCTGCATTAGCACTTTAAGTAGCTATGTTAATTGAGTACTCCATTTGACATAGTCTGGTATCTGCTTGTATCAATAAATGTTTGATTGTTTACTCTTTCGTGGATAATATTTCTTCAGTAGTGTCTGGTGTTGACCAGTGGTTGGTTATGCTCACGACTTAAGCATCACTGTTCCAGCGAACTGTACACGAATACCAAATTTAGTTCATAATAGATAATATATGAAAATCTGTATACTATTTGATAGTAGTAGTAGGGTATACGCTTTTCAAGTCTCATTGACCTCAAAAATTTGCATATTTGAGGAGGAAACGAGGAGGTGACAGCCAATCAGAAGCGAGTAAAATTTGACCTCAGAAATTTGCATATTGGGGGCGGTCACGGGGCGGCTCTCGTCCAACCAGAAGCGAGTAAAATTTGACTGGATGTATTCCTCCACGGTGATGTGGTCCTGGCGGTGATGCGGTCTGCCTCCGCGGAGAAAAAGTAGTCCCTAGACTGGAAATACGCTGCATGGTCCGATGGGGTCGAGTGAGGTATCAAAGTGAAGCTTATCGGTTGGTGTGAATGAGGCGTGACCATTGGGCATGTATAGACTTGTTTGTCTGGGGGTTTTCCCCATGCCGCCATTGACTCCCAAACTGGTGGGTTCCAATGGCGGCATCGAGTGAGAGATCAAGGCATGTCCTGACTTGTTCTGCGTTGTACAGTTCTGCCATGCGGAGGATGGGTACTAGGATTTCGCTGACGTCCTAGTAATAAACATAATCTATAGGTGTTGTACCATGTTAATAGGATCAGTCTAGCATCTGTACCACCCTAGGGTCGAGCGTTGGTGAGGTATCAAAGTGAAGCATTCGTGAAGGGGCATCTGATGGGTTGGGTGTGCGGTAGGAATATCATTCTGCGCATGCGCAGATGCAATGCGGAGCTCTCGTCCAATCAGAAGCGAGTATTTCAAATTCGCCACGGAGCTCTCGTCCAATCAGAAGCGAGTATTTTGACCCGGTGCATTATGGGACATATCCAAGATGGCGGCACGTATGTTCAAGATGGCGGCACATCCGGTGTCGAATGCGCAGGTCACGTGGGGGTTGTGACGTCACTTCCGGGGTTTTTCAGAATGCTCAAACACCTCCAACTTACCCGGCGGGCCCCGGCCCCCCAGCGTGCGCGCGCGCGGGTTCTCTGGTCGCAGCGCGCGCGCGTCATCACCGGCAGTGCGCGCGCGGGTCAAAAGGTCAAAGGTCACCTCCAGGTCAGACGGCCCAATATGAATAACGACAAGTTCAGCAATGTTCATACAGTTTATTATCCCCTATGTTACATCATACCCAGGCTGGGGGAGCCGCCCTGGGTATGTTTAGTATGTTCACAGCAAAACAATTTGAAATATCAAACACCATGTTTTATTATTTAACGCACCGTCACATTAGCTACAGGTGTTTACTGAGCTCAAGTCAATGATCAGCATATAGACATAGAGAGTATGTACGGCATGTTATGGTATTCATCAGTGCACGAGTGACGCATTCAACCGATGGCTGTGGTGAATCACCTTGGTAAGGAAAAATGTAACATTGGCCACCCTCTTCACTGTCCACTTGGTGTTGGGTCGTTGTTGTTGGGCCCATCCCAAGACATCCAATTGTTCCACTTGGTCCAGCATCATCTCTAGTGACCTCCGGTTAATGATGGTAAACGGTTGGTCGTACACTGGGTGGATGGCACTGGAATAGAAATAGCGCAATTCATCCGTCATCTTATGGCATAAGATGTATCCAAATGCTACATTTAATGTGAAGGCCGTAGGTTGGTCATTGAAGATGGTTTCCACGTAGCTGCGTAGACGGGTGAGCTTGGTCAGTGGGAAATTGTAGATATCTTGAATAGGGCGATGATGGTGGAAACAGCATCTGTACCACCCTAGGGTCGAGCGTTTATTGTCCCGTGTATCTCCGCAGAAAATCAACAAACAAAATGGCGGCTCCAGGATGGTGTCGGGACGCCCTTTCCACATCACGGCGTCGATCCTAACCATAGCGCCATCTGCACACATTGACGCAAGGGAGACAACTCGTGTGGCCCCAGGGTATGGAAATAGCCGTGTTGGAGCTAGGGGAGTTACTCATGGGCCGATGGGGTCGAGTGAGGTATCAAAGTGAAGCTTATGTGAAGGGGCATATCTGACTGGACTAGTGGGTTGAAATAGCGTCATTCTGCGCATGCGCGGTGGCCCAAGGGTATGAACATAGACATTTTGAGAGCTAGGGGAGCCCCTCATGGTCCAATGGGGTCGAGTGAGGTATCCATGTGAAGCTTATGTGAAGGGGCATCTGACTGGACTAGTGGCTTGGGCGTTGTCACCATTCTGCGCATGCGCGGTGGCCAAAGGTATGGAAATAGACGTTTTGAGAGCTAGGGGAGTCCCTAATGGGCCGATGGAGTTGAGTGAGGTATCAAAGTGAAGCCTAGGTGAGGGGGCATCTCACTCGACTATTGGGTTGACATAGCGTCATTCTGCGCATGCGCGGTGGCCCAGGGATATGAAAATAGACGTGTTGGGAGCTAGGGGAGTCCCTAATGGACCGATGGAGTTGAGTGAGGTATCAAAGTGAAGCATTCGTGAAGGGGCATCTGATGGGTTGGGTGTGCGGTAGGAATATCATTCTGCGCATGCGCAGATGCAATGCGGAGCTCTCGTCCAATCAGAAGCGAGTATTTCAAATCCGCCACGGAGCTCTCGTCCAATCAGAAGCGAGTATTTTGACCCGGTGCATTATGGGACATATCCAAGATGGCGGCACGTATGTTCAAGATGGCGGCACATCCGGTGTCGAATGCGCAGGTCACGTGGGGGTTGTGACGTCACTTCCGGGGTTTTTCAGAATGCTCAAACACACGACCTCCAACTTACCCGGCGGGCCCCGGCTCCCCAGCGTGCGCGCGCGCGCGGGTTCTCTGGCCGCAGCGCGCGCGCGTCATCACCGGCAGTGCGCGCGCGGGTCAAAAGGTCAAAGGTCACCAGCAGGTCAGACGGCCCAATATGAATAACGACAAGTTCAGCAATGTTCATACAGTTTATTATCCCCTATGTTACATCATACCCAGGCTGGGGGAGCCGCCCTGGGTATGTTTAGTATGTTCACAGCAAAACAATTTGAAATATCAAACACCATGTTTTATTATTTAACGCACCGTCACATTAGCTACAGGTGTTTACTGAGCTCAAGTCAATGATCAGCATATAGACATAGAGAGTATGTACGGCATGTTATGGTATTCATCAGTGCACGAGTGACGCATTCAACCGATGGCTGTGGTGAATCACCTTGGTAAGGAAAAATGTAACATTGGTCACCCTCTTCACTGTCCACTTGGTGTTGGGTCGTTGTTGTTGGGCCCATCCCAAGACATCCAATTGTTCCACTTGGTCCAGCATCATCTCTAGTGACCTCCGGTTAATGATGGTAAACGGTTGGTCGTACACTGGGTGGATGGCACTGGAATAGAAATAGCGCAATTCATCCGTCATCTTATGGCATAAGATGTACCCAAATGCTACATTTAATGTGAAGGCCGTAGGTTGGTCATTGAAGATGGTTTCCACGTAGCTGCGTAGACGGGTGAGCTTGGTCAGTGGGAAATTGTAGATATCTTGAATAGGGCGATGATGGTGGAAACAGCATCTGTACCACCCTAGGGTCGAGCGTTTATTGTCCCGTGTATCTCCGCAGAAAATCAACAAACAAAATGGCGGCTCCAGGATGGTGTCGGGACGCCCTTTCCACATCACGGCGTCGATCCTAACCATAGCGCCATCTGCACACATTGACGCAAGGGAGACAACTCGTGTGGCCCCAGGGTATGGAAATAGCCGTGTTGGAGCTAGGGGAGTTACTCATGGGCCGATGGGGTCGAGTGAGGTATCAAAGTGAAGCTTATGTGAAGGGGCATATCTGACTGGACTAGTGGGTTGAAATAGCGTCATTCTGCGCATGCGCGGTGGCCCAAGGGTATGAACATAGACATTTTGAGAGCTAGGGGAGCCCCTCATGGTCCAATGGGGTCGAGTGAGGTATCCATGTGAAGCTCATGTGAAGGGGCATCTGACTGGACTAGTGGCTTGGGCGTTGTCACCATTCTGCGCATGCGCGGTGGCCAAAGGGTATGGAAATAGACGTTTTGAGAGCTAGGGGAGTCCCTAATGGGCCGATGGAGTTGAGTGAGGTATCAAAGTGAAGCCTAGGTGAGGGGGCATCTCACTCGACTATTGGGTTGACATAGCGTCATTCTGCGCATGCGCGGTGGCCCAGGGATATGAAAATAGACGTGTTGAGAGCTAGAGGAGTCCCTAATGGACCGATGGAGTTGAGTGAGGTAGCAAAGTGAAGCATTCGTGAAGGGGCATCTGATGGGTTGGGTGTGCGGTAGGAATATCATTCTGCGCATGCGCAGATGCAATGCGGAGCTCTCGTCCAATCAGAAGCGAGTATTTCAAATCCGCCACGGAGCTCTCGTCCAATCAGAAGCGAGTATTTTGACCCGGTGCATTATGGGACATATCCAAGATGGCGGCACGTATGTTCAAGATGGCGGCACATCCGGTGTCGAATGCGCAGGTAACGTGGGGGTTGTGACGTCACTTCCGGGGGTTTTCAGAATGCTCAAACACACGACCTCCAACTTTCCCGGCGGGCCCCGGCCCCCCAGCGTGCGCGCGCGCGCGGGTTCTCTGGCCGCAGCGCGCGCGCGTCATCACCGGCAGTGCGCGCGCGGGTCAAAAGGTCAAAGGTCACTTCCAGGTCAGACGGCCCAATATGAATAACGACAAGTTCAGCAATGTTCATACAGTTTATTATCCCCAATGTTACATCATACCCAGGCTGGGGGAGCCGCCCTGGGTATGTTTAGTATGTTCACAGCAAAACAAATTGAAATATCAAACACCATGTTTTATTATTTAACGCACCGTCACATTAGCTACAAGTGTTTACTGAGCTCAAGTCAATGATCAGCATGTAGACATAGAGAGTATGTACGGCATGTTATGGTATTCATCAGTGCACGAGTGACGCATTCAACCGATGGCTGTGGTGAATCACCTTGGTAAGGAAAAATGTAACATTGGTCACCCTCTTCACTGTCCACTTGGTGTTGGGTCGTTGTTGTTGGGCCCATCCCAAGACATCCAATTGTTCCACTTGGTCCAGCATCATCTCTAGTGACCTCCGGTTAATGATGGTAAACGGCTGGTCGTACACTGGGTGGATGGCACTGGAATAGAAATAGCGCAATTCATCCGTCATCTTATGGCATAAGATGTACCCAAATGCTAAATTTAATGTGAAGGCCGTAGGTTGGTCATTGAAGATGGTTTCCACGTAGCTGCGTAGACGGGTGAGCTTGGTCAGTGGGAAATTGTAGATATCTTGAATAGGGCGATGATGGTGGAAACAGTGCCGTGTCATGGTCGAATGGCGCCGAGAGATGTCACTCTCTGGATCATATTCGGGTAAGAGATCGCTAGGAACATTTATGGGCTCGTCCAGAAAATGTTCGATGTATGGCGTATGACTCGAAACCGTAACGGTGGGGTCCGGTTGGAAATCCAGGCTCTTCCCAACTGTGGGTATAGGCGGGCTCTCCGTCATCGCATCACCAGTGGCGTTCGTCTCCCCGGGCTTATCTTCACTGGGTCTCACCTTCCGCGGCTCCTCTTCAGTAGGAAGTTGTCGCCAAAACCGTGGAGACGGGACATGAATCAAACGCTGATGCCGTCTTAACTGACTGCGTCGTTTGAAGAGTTCACCACAATCCTTACATTGTTCCGTCGCGCCCTCGTGGAATGAGCGTTCGTGGCGCAGTAAATCATCCTCCCGATTAAATGACCGCGCGCAGGTTATACAAGTATACCGTGCATCGTTGTGGGTGGAGGCCTCGTGGCGTCGTAAATTATCTAGACGAGTAAACTGCTTCTGGCAAGTTGTTCAAGTGAACATCTTGGTGGTTGACAGAGTGTCTGATGAAACGGCAAGGCCGCTTCCCTTTTATAGCACGCTAGCTGGTAATCTATTTTTAGCACACTCTACCCCAAGTCGAGGATCGAGACTGGTGTACTGGTGTACGACTGAGCCGCATTGCGCAGACGCGAAGTACCCGGATGATAGACACGGACGTCACCGATCCGAAAAGACACGGACTTTACCGAAAATACACGGACTTTAACGAAAAGACACGGACGTACCCGAAAAGACACGAAGGTGAACGCCATTGTGGGAAACCCCCACAGACAGGTCAGTACATGCATTTCTATGTTGTTCACGCATAATAAAAAGGATTGACCTGTAGTCTGTGTTGTTGTTGCTCCCTTTTTTGGACTAACCCATCAGAATAGTACGTATCACGGACTACACCCGTAGAGCTACATCTGGTCTATAAAACACGTCTCTCTGGATCACACACCTTCATTTCTACGGTTGCAGAGCCATGACGGAGATCCAGCCCTATGCGACTCGCCTTTTACAGCATGCCACCGCGGTGAATTCATTCACGGGTTACCGAGCAGTGGTCCGGTCCATGTTTGCAGATGGCGACGACAACGAGGGGCGACGCCAAATCCTGAACGAGTTCACAGAAGCGGTCCTCCACAGAGTGCACTCGATGGAGAGGCGTGCCATCACTCCCCACTACTGGACTATGACAGCCATCCTTGATGTTCGGGCTATGGACCAGGAGCGCTCACGCCGGAACCAGCGCCGCCTGGTTGGCCTCACACTAGCCTGTGCCCTATTGACCCTGGCGCTGTGGTATTGACACTATAAATACGAGGGTCAGACAGAGTGTGTGTCATTCACCGTTCGTCATTGGGTCAAGCATGTCACCCGTCCTACGAGCCATCCTTCCCCTTACACCCCGGGTGGGGTTACACGTCTATGAAGATAAAGTCACCCTCGTGGAGGACGTGGAGATGTTTGCTGGTCGCCCGGTGAGACCGTATCGAATACGGTTACGCTACACCGTGACGGCTGGACCAAATTTAAACGGGTGTTGAGCGGCGAGCTCGATGGACACGTCATCCACATAGACAATGCCATCTACGTATACCGTGGACCCTTCTTCCCACGCCTGAGCCGCTACCAAGACCCTACGCGAGGCTTCACCCTAGTCCCCGATATGTGGACAGCCTTGGAGAAAGTGGTGCCTATTGTGGACCAGCTGTTTACACCGGACGAGCGATCATCACACCAGTTGGAGTGGGCTCGTGCCCTGAGAGAATCGGTGGCAGAACCCCATGAACAACTACATGAACCCGACGACGACGATGCCATTGATTACCCGGCTACACTCAACCAGCCCAGTGATATGACCACCTGATCCTTTGATCTCACGGGGTTCTCCCTATAAATACGAAAGACAGTCAACTCTGGTACCATTCACGTACTGACCATGGCGGAGCATATGATACTGGCGTATCTCAGCTTGACCCCCGAGGTTTTCCTGCACGTGTATGCTGGACCAAATTCAAACGGGTGTTGTCTGGTGAACTGGACGGCGCTCTCATCCACTTGTGTCACGATGTGTACATCCGACGCGGCCCTTTCTTTGCTCAATTGGCTCGGCTAGATGGGGGTACAGTGCATTTTACCCTTCATCCTGATCTATGGTCTGCATTGGAAGATGCCGTGGTAGATGTGGATGAAGTGCTTATCAAGCGGTCATCAGACGAGTTGGACTGGTCATTTACCATGGACACTGTGAAAGCCAATGAAGAAAATCAGAAAGAAACTCCGGCCCAAGATATACCCCTTATAAATAAACGATAGAGCCAGGGTCCATCATCATTGTGTCACCATGAAGCGCTGGGAGAAGGTGTTGGATAACTTATACTACAGTCCCGACAGTCCGGCGGTCTATAGTGCATTGTCGGCTCTCTATCGAGCGGCCAAACCCCAGGGGATACAACGTGCCCAAGTCCGAGATTGGTTAAGAAAACAAGACACCTATACCTTACATCGATCTGTCCGTCGCCATTTTCTACGGAACCGGGTCATCGTGGGAGGAATAGATGCCCAGTGGCAAGCGGATTTGGTCGATATGAGCGCCTTTGCCAAACACAACGATGGGAATCGGTATATCTTGACGTGCATCGATATCCTATCCAAGTATGCGTGGGTGGTACCCATCCGGACGAAAACGGGGGCGAATCTCATAGCGGCGTTCAAATACATCTTCAAGACCGGGCGCAAACCTTTGTATTTGCAAACCGACGAAGGCACGGAATTCCTCAACAGACCGTTCCAAGCCTTTCTCAAGAAACAGAAGGTTTTTTTCTTCCATACGTACAACGAGACCAAGGCTTCCGTGGTGGAAAGGTTCAACAGGACATTCAAAGGCCGCATGTATAAATATTTCACCTATAAGAATACAAGGCGATACATCGATGTTCTCCCGAAACTGGTCAGGGATTACAATCGAGCCTATCATCGGAGTATAGAGAGAGCCCCCATTACCGTGACCCAACGCAATGAAGCCCAAGTCCGGCGTGTCTTGTACCCCAGGCCATCGCAGCGAACGACGAAGGCTGTGTAAAAGGTCGGCGACCCTGTACGGATCAGTAAAGTCAAGGGCAAGTTCGAGAAAAGTTACTTGCCCAACTGGAGCGATGAGCACTTCCTGATTAAACGGCGCCTACCCCGACAGCGGTGAGTCTATGAACTGGAAGATCTTCAAGGGGAACCGTTGCTAGGGACGTTTTACGAGACGGAATTACAGCCTGTCGTAAAAACACAGCAAGACTACTACACGTTGGAGCAGATTTTGAAAACGGAACGTCGACGTGGTAAACTGTTTCATTTCGTGAAATGGCAAGGTTGGCCCAGTTCCTTCAATTCCTGGGTCGCTGCCAACCAGGTGAAACGACTATAAAGCCAGACACCACTGCAGTCATCCTTCATTCCACGTCCGACCACAGTGCTATGGACCAACAGCAGCTGCCTCTGAAGACAGCGTCTCCCAAAACGCGCAAAGCGCAAGTGGGTGTTGTGGTGATAGTGCTAACCCTGCTGGGTGTGTTGTACGGAGGTGTGTTTTACGACGTAGCCTATGTCAGAACGTTACTTAACCAACTGAGAACACCAGCCACCAGCGAAACCGGTCTACAGAGAGCACCAGTCGTATCGAGCCCAGTCACCACCACCACACCCTGTGTACAAGCCACGTCGAGTGTAAGCTCTACACCTACACCAGGAACACCCACTACGTCTCAAGACCCACCGGATTTCATCCCTCGCAGTCAACAGACAACGACCACCGACGTTGTACCCACCCCCATCATCATCCCTGACAGTGTACAGACAACGACGACCGACGTTGTACCCACCACCACTCCAGTTCACTCGTACCAAATTTACAAAAGCGGGTTACCACGACAACGGATACACCTCGAACCATGGACCCCCGTTGGCAGCATCCCTTCACGTGTCTCATCGCAGGACCGACGGGTTCCGGCAAAACGCACTTCGTCAGGAAGCTCCTTCAACACGCCGACAGCATGATCACCCCACCCATTGCCCGAGTCGTGTGGTGTTACGGAGAATGGCAGGCAGCGTATGCAGCAATGCCCCACATCACGTTCGTGGAAGGCCTACCCAACCTGGCCGATTTGGAACCCGACACCTTGGTGGTTCTGGATGATCTCATGGCGGAGACGGATGCGCGGGTCACCCAACTCTTTACCAAAGGCAGCCACCATCGACGGCTCAGCATCATCTACATTGTGCAGAATCTGTTCAGTAAAAACAAAGAACATCGGAACATCAGCTTAAATGCCCACTACCTGGTGGTCTTCAAAAACCCGAGAGATACCACTCAACTGCTGCACCTGGCGAGACAGATATATCCCGGCCGCACACCGTTTGCATTGGAAGCCTTTAAAGATGCGACAACCCCTCAGCACGGGTATATGCTCTTCGACCACAAGCAAGCCACCCCAGACCACCTTCGACTACGGACCGGCATCTTTCCCGGAGAAACCCACCACGTGTACTTGCAAAAATAATGTAAACACCCCCACAGTGGCTCCCCCAGCTGGGGTCTGTGTGTGTGTGTGTTTGATGATGGAGATAATAAAAAGAATGAATACCACAGCAGGATTGACTTTGTCTCTGAGATAGATAAAAAGAGCAGAGTTGTGGGTTCTGGCATTAATTGTACAGGATGTCTGCGCGAGTACGGAAGCACGCTCCCACGCTCCGTGTATTGAAGACGGCCCCACCCGAGTTGGTCCGAACCATTGTACGCGGTGCGGACCCTGACCTTGTACGCTGTCTGTGCGAGATCGGGTACAACCTGTTAAAAGGCAACGTACCACTCACTCTAGCACAGAAGACCAAGTTGGCCAAGCATAAGACAGGTCTCCGAACCCTAGTCCAGAAGCGGGTCCCTCAAACACAAAAGAAAAAGGTGTTACAGAAAGGCGGCTTTCTCGGGGCCATCTTAGCACCGTTGTCCGCTTCCGTGTTGGGTCCAGTATTGGGTGGACTCTTCGGCCGACAATGAACAACACGAAAAAAATGGTCCTCGTCGAACCACGATTCCTTCGAAACCTCCAATCACCCTACCCTGTCCCACCTACGGTGAAGACCATAAACACCCTCGATGGAGAGATGCAACAGATCTTACAGAGACCGGGGTTAAGCGACCGTGAGAAAGTACAACGGTACAATGAGACGCTTCAACGGTACATGACGTTCATGGACCAATACAAAACCCTGTCTACGGCACCACCACCACCACCACCACCACGTGACAGACCGCCGACCTCAGCACCGTTCCAACAGCCGCCATTACCAGGGGTAGCCCCCACAGACCCACAGTGGGTGGAAGACGAAGTGCTGAAGAGTATACCTGCATCGTTCAAGAAACAAGCTGGCCTGGTATTACAACGGATGAAACAGAATCCTAACATGACTTGGAATGATAAAGGCGAACTCCTGGTACAGAATCAGGTGGTCCCCGGGACCCACATGACGGATTTAGTGAATGATCTGATGCGTCAACGCAGGTCGCACACGGATCCTCGAGGATGGGAGGTCTTCGCTCAAGGCTTGAAAGACATGCATGTACCACAGAAATTGGTGGGGAACACCCAGCGCTGGGCCTTTATGCAGCGAACCCAGCAATCGCGGAGTGGCCCACTACCTTCTTGGGAATCCGACTGGGAACCGGAGTCACCCCCCAAAACTCCACCACCACCACAACGGGCACCTTCTTTTCAAACCTTTAAAAAAGCACCCTCGATCAGGACACCCCACATCTCCAGAGCCGTGACACGTAGCAAGTCAACGCGACGAACACGACGCCGGACACAACCGCCCAAGGCCTGGAACACCTATTAAAACCAACAGCAGCAGCAGGACAGCTCAGTCGCCATGTTTCACCTCACCCTACCCAGTAACAGTTCGCTGGATGTGTTTCCTGACAACACCGTGGCCAAGTACGTGACCCAGTTACCGCAACCGTTGCATTTACCTGGACGATGAGAATGTGGCCTCGTGGATATCAAATACCCTTACTCGTGGTACAACGTGCGAGCCAATGAAGTGTGGTACGAGGTGACCTTCGAAGGAAAAGACACCCGACTCACCCTCCCCGAATGCCAATACGATACTCCCAAGGAGTTCATGGGTGGGCTGTCAAGACTGTTGCATTATAAGGCTCTACGGGAGGTCACGAATAGTTCAAAACCCATCAAAGCCTATCCCTTCAAGAATCACGTGGACTTCGATTACAACGCACACAACGACAAGGCAGAGCGTATCGTTTCCGGCAAGGCGAGTGTCGTACTGAGTCCTATCCTACAGCAAATGCTGGGTGTCGATCTAAAGACGTTCGCTGGTCCCACCGAACACCATGGCGAGATGCCGATGGATATGAAGTCGGGTATGTACGGACTGTACGTCTACTCGGACGTGGTGGACAACCACATCGTGGGCGATATCAACACACCTCTGTTACGGGTGGTTCCCATTAAAAAGACGTATGGAGATCAAGTCACCCACAGTTTCACCCACATGCTCTACTTGCCCGTACGACAAACTGACATCAACACGATCACGGTGGATATAAGAGATGACACGGGACGACCGGTGGCATTCGAACGAGGAAAAGTGGTGCTGACACTTCATTTTCGACAAGCACGTGCTCCCCACTTTACATAATGAAAGTACCTTACGAGTGCGATGCACGCAGCTATATGGACTATTATGCCCAACAGGCCGGGAGTGGCTTTCCGGTCTTTAGCGGTGCACGCATGCAACGAGGACATGGACTGGGGAACATACTCGGCAGCATCGTCAAAACGTTCCTGCCCTTGGTGACGCGTGGGGTGAAAGCAATCGGTAAACAAGCGGAACGCAGTGGACTGGAAGTGGCCGGTGATGTCTTGGGAGGTACGGCACCCAAAGAAGCCTTGAAACGGCGGGCCAAAGAAGCGGGAGGCGTCTTGGTGGCCAAAGCACAACGCACCGTAGAGAATAAAAGAGCTGCCCCTCCGAGACCACGCACCAGTCGACGACCGACCCAGCGACGACGCACATCGAAGAAGACAAAGGATATCTTTTCTTAAAACATGTCCTTGATCCACGCCGAGTCCTGCCCCTCCCCCTCCTGAATTTGATTTGTGGACCGTGCCACCCACACAGACCAGTGTCGAACAAGGATTATGGGTGAAGCATCTCCCGCTCTCCAGCATCAACGAAACCGGGCCCATCGAGTTCACCATCAGTAATGCGGATACGGCCTATGTGGATTTAGCCCATACATACTTGTATGTGAAAGCCAAGGTGATCAGTGGGGATGGCACCAGAATCGTCCAAGCTGCAACGGTGGGCCGACGAATCTCTGGCTGCACTCGATGTTTCAGCAGGTGGATATTTTTCTCAGCGACAAACTCATCAGTGACTCCACCAACACGTACCCCTATCGATCCTACATCGAGACACTGTTGTCGTATGGCCGAGAGGCTAAAAAATCTCAGCTGACAACCGCTTTATTCTACCAGGACACGCCCGAGCACATGGACACGGTGGACAATGTGGGATATAACAAACGGAAGGCTTTCACTGCGAACAGTGCCTCGGTGGATATGATGGGTCGACTGCACGCAGACATATTCATGCAAGACCGGTACCTCTTGAACAAGATCCCCATCAAAATCCGACTGATACGGGCGCCTCCGACCTTCGCCTTGATGGCCACTAACGTAGAGGGGCATGCAGCGGACTATAAGATTGTCATCCAAGACGCAGTCCTGTATGTCCGAAAAGTAAAACCGAATCCAGCCGTTCAATTGGGACACATGAAAGCCTTGGAAACAAAACCAGCCCAGTACCCTATCCGACGTGTACAAACCAAAGTGTTCTCTGTGCCTGCTGGAAATATGGGCGCCAACAAAGAAAACCTGTTCCTGGGGGAACTACCCAAGCGATTGATCCTGGCCTGTGTGGAAAATACCAGTTTCAGCGGAGCCTACCCAGATAATCCGTTTGACTTTCAACATTTCGGCATCAATTTTGTGGCCCTGCATGTGGATGGACAACAGGTGCCAGCCACGGCCTTAACACTGAACTTTGGGCGCAGGAATTTCATTCGAGCCTATCAGAGCCTGTTTACAGCCACCGGTCAAATCAACCAGGACGAAGGGAATTTCATTAGTCGGGAGCACTACGCGAACGGATACACGTTGTTCTGTTTCGATCTAACCCCCACCTTAGAGAACGACCATCAGTTGGCCCTGGCCAAGCAAGGCAACTTACGGTTGGAAATCCACTTTGCACGAGCCCTGGCGACCACCGTCAATGTGATCTGCTACGCCGAGTTTGACAACATCATTCAAGTGGACAAGGCGCGCAACGTCCTGTGTGACTTCTCCACATAACATGGATACAGACCAGATAACCACCGTGCTGGAGAATGACCCAGAGACACGTATGGTCTTTCAAGGGGTGTTCACCCGAGACGTGTTTCCATTAGACCGTATGTATCCTGCTGCTTACGTTCTCATCACGGACCCGATGGATCGGCCCGGTGAACACTGGGTGGCGAATACTTTGACCCGTACGGCCTGCCACCCCTCCATCCCGATTTAACAGACTTCATGGATCAAGGCACAGAGACGTGGTGTTGGAACAGTCAAACGTTGCAAAGCCTGACCAGTGGCGTGTGCGGACAATATTGCTTGTTTTACCTGTACCATCGATGCCGGGGAAGACCCTTATCTACCATCGTACAGATGTTTGACGAGTACCCCAAGGCCGAGGACCGCGATGTACTCGTCTATGACTGGGCCGCCCATCATTTCAGTGTACAAGTCCCGTTCTGGGCTTGAGTTAATTACAAGCCCCTTGTTCTGGGCTTAAGTTGACAAGCCCCCTGTTCTGGGCTTCAGTTTACAAGCCCCTTGTTCTGGGCTTCAGTTCTTTCAATGTACAAGCCCCTTGTTCTGGGCTTCAGTTTTCACGTGGTTGTTCTCACGTTGTTGTTGTTCACTGAATAAAAAAAAGAGATCTCACCAAAAAAAACCCTGTCTTGTGTGTTTTATTCATAATGCATCAATGCCCAATGTGGAGATTCAGTCAAACTGAAATCAGTGGTGTAGGATGGGACCAAAATGTAACCCACCAAGGTTAGAATGCAAGAGCACTATAGTAAAAATAGAGAGCCAATGAAATCAGCCTACAGACCAAGTACGTGTTTTTGGTCTAGGTTTGGAGCGGGCATTTCGGTGCGTGTATACGGTGAGTGAAGAGACTCGTCCAACACGTATAGATTAAGTTTATGACTATAAGTTCTATGTATTCTCCGAAACTTGCCGAAAGGGAGACCTTTTGTCCTGGAGGTGACCTTTGACCTTTTGACCGCGCGCGCACTGCCGGTGATGACGCGCCCGCGCTGCGGCCGGAGAACCCGCGCGCGCGCGCACGCTGGGGGTCCGGGGCCCGCCGGGAAAGTTGAAGGTCGTGTGTTTGAGCATTCTGAAAAAAACCCGGAAGTGACGTCACAACCCCACGTGACCTGCGCATTCGACACCGGATGTGCCGCCATCTTGAACATACGTGCCGCCATCTTGGATCTGTCCCATAATGCACCGGGTCAAAATACTCGCTTCTGATTGGACGAGAGCTCCGTGGCGGATTTGAAATACTCGCTTCTGATTTGACGAGAGCTCCGCATTGCATCTGCGCATGCGCAGAATGATATTCCTACCGCACACCCAACCCATCAGATGCCCCTTCACGAATGCTTCACTTTGATACCTCACTCAACTCCATCGGCCCATTAGGGACTCCCCTAGCTCTCAACACGTCTATTTTCATACCCTTGGGCCACCGCGCATGCGCAGAATGACGCTATGTTAACCCAATAGTCGAGTGAGATGCCCCCTCACCTAGACTTCACGTTGATACCTCACTCAACTCCATCGGCCCATTAGGGACTCCTCTAGCTCTCAAAACGTCTATTTCCATACCCTTTGGCCACCGCGCATGCGCAGAATGGTGACAACGCCCAAGCCACTAGTACAGCCAGATGCCCCTTCACATAAGCTTCACATGGATACCTCACTCGACCCCATTGGACCATGAGGAGCTCCCCTAGCTCTCAAAACGTCTATGTTCATACCCTTGGGCCACCGCGCATGCGCAGTATGACGCTATTTCAACGCACTAGTCCAGTCAGATGCCCCTTTACATAAGCTTCACTTTGATACCTCACTCGATCCCATCGGCCCATGAGTAACTCCCCTAGCTCCAACACGGCTATTTCCATAACCTTGGGCCACCGCGCATGCGCAGAATGCCAATATTTCAACCCCACACCCAGCCCATCAGGTGCCCCCTCACATAAGCTTCACTTTGGTGCCTCATATGACCCCACTGGACCAGTAGTAACTCCCCTAGCTCCAAAACGGCTATTTCCATACCCTTGGGCCACACGAGTTGTCTCCCTTGCGTCAATGTGTGCACTTGGCGCTATGGTTACGCCATGATGTGGAAAGGGCGTCCCCACATCATCCTGGAGCCGCCATTTTGTTTGTTGATTTTCTGCGGAGATACACAGGACAATAAACGCTCGACCCTAGGGTGGTACAGATGCTAGACTGATCCTATTAACATGGTACAACACCTATAGATTATGTTTATTACTAGGACGTCAGCGAAATCCTAGTACCCATCCTCCGCATGGCAGAACTGTACAACGCAGAACAAGTCAGGACATGCCTTGATCTCTCACTCGATGCCGCCATTGGAACCCACCAGTTTGGGAGTCAATGGCGGCATGGGGAAAAACCCCAGACAAACAAGTCTATACATGCCCAATGTCACGCCTCATTCACACCAACCGATAAGCTTCACTTTGATACCTCACTCGACCCCATCGGACCATGCAGCGTATTTCCAGTCTAGGGACTACTTTTTCTCCGCGGAGGCAGACCGCATCACCGCCAGGACCACATCACCGTGGAGGAATACATCCAGTCAAATTTTACTCGCTTCTGATTGGACGAGAGCCGCCCCGTGACCGCCCCCAATATGCAAATTTCTGAGGTCAAATTTTACTCGCTTCTGATTGGCTGTCACATCCTCGTTTCCTCCTCAAATATGCAAATTTTTGAGGTCAATGAGACTTGAAAAGCGTATACCCTACTACTGATAGTTATATTCATGATTAATGCAACTTTGGTTGGTTGAAAAAGTTCTGGGGTTTCCGTTGACTAAAATGATTCATTTTTTTTAGGTAACGTCAAGTATTATTATTTTACGTAAATTGGAAATTTGGTGATTTCATCGGCAAAAAGCTGCATTTTGGAGTTGATAGGACCCCATATCATAAATGTTTTCCTTGTTGCATTTTACCTCCGCTACTAATTTATCTTTTCCTCCACCGCGACGATCATTAAAACGGCTCCAAAACTGTTTTGCTCAAACGTTGATTCCTTGCTATATAGTTTTGGAAAATTGCCTGACTATATTGTTGTTGCATGTATTCGCCTGTGATCGGGACTACAATTGGGGGCATAGGTGAACCCATCGAAATGTTGTCTTTTCTTTCGCGTGGATTTTCTGAAAATATGGTTATATTTATCATTGAGGATAGGCTACAGATTGAAAGCATTATTCTACAACTGGTGTCACAATTAGGGGTTATTTGAGGGAACGTAGTTCGCATAATTCGTTGTCAATTGGAAATAATGCATGTAAGTAGTATAGAGCGAGCATTTGAGCGCTAATTGACCTCAGAAATTTGCATATGACTTCTGTGACGTCACGCGACAGCCAATCAGAAGCGAGTATTCTGTCACATGGGGTCATTGTAGTGGGGTGGTGGATGGTGGGTTTAAGATGGCTGAATTGGTTCGTCGTTCAACAGAACGGTATGCTGCTACCATGAAAGTCAATGTGTTCGACGACAATGGCGTGAGTCATTTTTCGCTGATCTACAGTATGAGCCAGTACGCTCAGTCTTTCAGTTGCGCCCAATGCCATCGGGTGTTTCACCGTTCCTTCAACTTACATCGCCACGAGAAAATCTGTGACAACAGTGTCAAGCAAGTATATCCCGGTGGTGTTTTTCATAATACGCCTACTATTTTCCAGGAACTGGCCGATGACGGTGTGGTGATACCGGAGGTGGATCGTTATTTTCCCTACCGGGCGTGTTACGATTTTGAGGCCCTGTTGGAGCCCATGGACATGATTTCAGCGAAAACGCAGTGGACGCAGCGCTATATTCCTCTGAGTGTGAGTATTTCCAGCAACGTACCTGGCTATGACGCTGCACCGGTATGTTTCGTGTCCACGGGGGATTCCCATGAGTTGATCACCCGCATGATGGAGTATTTACAGGAAGTCAGTGCGGCTAGTACAGAACTATTGGTGTCCAAGTTCCAGCACGTACTGGACCAGCTGGACGATCGGATTCCTATACCGGGTGTAGCGTTTAGTGACGATGAAGAGTCCGAGTCGGAGTCGGAGCCCGAGTCGCAGCCCGAGTCGCAGCCCCTGCAGTCGCAGGATGTGCCTTTACCGAAACCGTATGCGGAGAAATTGAAAGTGCGCTTCCTACAATATCTAGGCCAGTTACCGGTGCTAGGTTTCAACTCGGGACGCTATGATTTGAACATGGTGAAGGAATTTCTTTACCCCTACTTGGCCCAGTCGAATACCCTCAAGTCCGTCATCAAGAAGATCAATAATCATATGGCCCTCACTACCACATCACTGCATTTCCTGGATGTACGGAACTACTTAGCTCCTAATTGTAGCTATGATCAGTGGGTCAAGGCGTATAACTGTGCACAAACCAAAGGGAGGTTCCCTTACACGTATATATCAACGCTCGACCGTTTGCAGGAAACACAGTTGCCACCCCGGGATGCCTTCTTTGATGATTTGAAGCAAGTGGAATGTCCGGAAGACACGTACCGGGAACTACAGCAGGTATGGAACGATCAACATATGCACACCTTGCGAGATTTCCTGATATGGTATAATAACCTAGATGTGGTTCCTTTCCTGGAAGCGGCGGAGAAAATGGTTCAACTCTTTTGTCGCCAAATGCACGTCGACATCTTCAAGGAGTGCTTGAGTTTACCGGGTCTGGCGCTTCGCCATCTTTTTCAAGAGTGTTCTTCGTACTTCTCGCTGATACAGCAAAAAGATGCAGACATGCATGATTGTCTAAAGCACAACATTGTCGGCGGACCGAGTCTTATTTTTCACCGTTATCACGAGAAGCTCATCACTACTCTCCCCAGTGGAAAACCCTGTGCTAAGATCATCGGTTTCGATGCGAATGCCTTGTACCTGTGGTCGCTGGCCCAACCTATGCCCAGTGGCCATTATACACGTTGGTTGGCGGAAGGTGGGCATTTTACACCGCAACGTACACCCTACAAGCATCTGGCTGATCAGTGGTTGGATTGGGAAGCCTATCGACGGGCAATTTATATACGACACCAGACCAACGCCACAGAGAAGCGGATAGGAGATCGTCGACTCCCCGTCGATGCGTTTGCCCTGGTGGGTAGGACACCGACCGTATTTCAATTTTACGGTTGCTATTGGCACGGCCACGAATGTCATTTCAGCGCTGGACGCTTCAACCAACGACGTGGAAAAACACCGGAAGAATTACGGAAAGAAGTGGTGGAGAACGGTGATTATGTGAAAGAGAGAGGATACCATCTGATTGAAATGTGGGAGTGTGAATTTCACACGATGTGCCAGGCCCTGCCCCATTTACGACGTTTCCTAAAAGAGCGCGAGTACCCCTTGAGTCGTCGGCGACTTCTGAATCTGCCACAGATGTTCGACGCCATTCGTTCGGGGGACCTCTACGGCTTTGTCGAATGTGATTTGCATGTTCCCGACACTCTCAAGCCTCTCTTCGCCCAGTGCCCGCCCATCTTTAAGAACACGCTGGTGGGTCGGGCTGATATTGAGGACACCATGAGGACCTATGCGGAGCAACACGAGTGTTTGCCTCAACCTCGACGGATGTTGATTGGTAGTATGTGGGCCGAGAAAATCTTGCTGGGCACTCCGCTACTGCAGTGGTACATGAACCACGGTTTGGAAATTACCCAAATATACCAAGTGATACAGTACGTACCCGACGCTTGTTTTGCGGAGAATGCCGACATCGTGACGTCGGCCCGTCGTCAAGGTGATGAATACCCGAGTGAGGCCATCATCGGTGAATGTTGGAAGTTGACTGGCAATGGTTATTACGGAAAAACGGTAACGAACCAGGATAAGCACGTCAACGTGAACATTTGTACTACTACCCAAGCCCGCAAAAAAGTGAATTCTCCTCTGTTTCGATCCGTGGAGGTCATCAATGACGACACCTATGAAGTCACTTCAGCCAAGAAGACTATCCGTTACAACCTACCCCTGCAGATTGGATGTATGGTATATCAGGTGGCCAAGCTGAGGATGCTGCAGTTTCTGTATGATTTCATGGGTGTGTATTTTAATCCATCAGACTGGCAACTCATGGAGATGGATACGGACTCGGCCTACATGGCCGTCTCTAATGCGCATTGGGAGTCCCTGGTGAAACCGGAGTTACGTACCCAGTATGAAGCGGAACGCGATCAGTGGCTACCTCGACGTGACCATTACCAGTACGATAAGCGTACGCCCGGCCTGTTCAAGCTGGAGTGGAGTGGGGATGCTATGATTGGTCTCTCCTCCAAGACGTATTACTGTTACGGAGGAGGAGACCAAAATAAGTTTAGCTGCAAAGGGGTGAGCCGGCGCGATCCCAACATCGACAAAGCCTTGTACTTGAACGTGCTGCAAAACCAGGCCAGTGCGAGTGGTACTAACCGAGGATTTCGGGTGGTGGATCACCAGATGCGGACGTACATTCAGCAACGAGACGCCTTTACTTTCTTTTACCCCAAACGGAAAGTGTTGGCCGACGGTGTGATCACCACTTACTTGGACTTGTGAACAATGTCGAACTATAACTGTTGATACACAAATGTAAAAGTCAGGATGGCCGAGTGGTCTAAGGCGCCGGTATTAAGTGCTGGTCGGCATTGCCGTACGTAGGTTCGAATCCTACTCCTGACAGAACTTTTTTGTACCTTAATCCTACCACCACCACTACTACTATTCTATTTGTATCTATTCTATACCTTCTTGTGCACTTAAATAAAAAAAAAGAAGTCAAACCCCCATCATTTTTTGTGTTTTTTCATCAATTTTTATTCAACATCAATGAACGTCAGAACAACAACGTCATAACAATAACGTGATAATAATAATAAAAACAAGTGGCCTGCGCGCAGTGCATTTTTTAAGTTAGCCAGAGAAATGGAGCATGCACATTAAAACGAGAGGCCGTCCAGTCATAGACCAGGACATCACGGTCTTCGGCTTGACAATAATCATCAAACATGTGTACGATGGTTGGCATAGAATGTCCTCTACTCCGGTGAGTGAGATAAAACACACAGTACTGGCCGCACACACTACTCAAGGGTCCTTGTAATCTTTGAGTATTCCAACGCCACATTGTAGTAGAGACGTCCATGAATTTCACCAAATCGGCATGTAGGGGTGCAATTACAAGCGTCTAGTCCGTCATTCATAATCCAGCCGTCGTCCATTAGAGAATATCCGCGTCCATAATCCAAAGACCTATTCCATTTCCATATAACAGTATTAGCACCAAATTCAAAAAGACAAAAGTATACATAAACATAGGCTTGTTTCCTGCAAGAGAGAAGCGGTCAACAATTTTCAATGATGCCGGCAAGACATCATGATGTTCCAAAATATCAAATCCGTATCGCTGATCAGTATTCTTAATCCATAATATTCGTTATAGAGTCGTAGGATTCCGTAGGAATCAAAGTAGTCGCCTTGACCTAGGGTGTCCACGTACACAGCTACCCAATGTTCACCGGGTTGACACCCCGGGTCTGTATTCAGGATGTAGGCTGCTGGGGTGGTGGAGTGGGTGGGAAACACATTGCGTGGAAACACACCTCGAAAGGGGATCTTCGGATCTCGCTGGAGTATACCCATCAGCTGTTCTGTATCCATGACTCTAGTTGGCGTAGTCACACAGCACGTTTCTTTGCTGATCCACGCTGATGACGTTATCAAACTCGGCGTAGCAAATCACGTTAATGGTCTGGGCTAGAGCGGTAGCGAAACGCAGTTCCAACCGTAGGTTTCCTTTCTTCAGCAAGGCCAGTTGATGATCGTGTTCCAAGGTGGGAGTGAGGTCAAAGGCGAACAGTGTGTACCCCTTGTTAAAGTCTCGTCGAGTGATGGTATTTCCTTCGTCCTGGTTGTTTTGTCCTGTGGCTGTAAACAGGTTCAGGTAGCTGCGCACATAGTTTTGGTTACCAAAATCCGGTTGTAAGGGGCGGGCTGGAATTTGATGGCCAGCCACGTGCAGTGCCAAAAAGTTGAAATGTTGAAAGGCGAACGGATTCTCATCCCATGCGCCATTGAAAGCGGTGTTGGTCACACACCCTATGGTAATACGT